>VDFB02103113.1:0-12996 GCA_007258455.2 Sequoia sempervirens
AAGATGTGTGTTTAATAGGAAATACAATATCCCCTCAACTAACTTGGTCAGCTCTTTAATCATTAAAGGTTCAAGCTTGGGGTTCAATGGTCTCTGTATTTGTCTAACAGGCTTGGCATCAGGTTCTAACTCAATTGTATGTTGTGCAATATGAGGATCAAACCCTCTTAAATCAAAATATTTCCAACCAAAAACATCATGATATTCTTAGCATAAAATGATGAAAGCTCTCTTATCCTCAACTGAACAGATTTTGTCTAATTTGAGAAGCTTACATTTAAAGATTTCCACTTCCTCATAATGATCTTTTACTTGAATTCTGACTTTGTTCTTCTTAAGCTGATCATCAAAATTGAATATGGATTCCAAAGTAACCAGCCCCTTGGGAAGTTTAATGGTCTTCAATTGTATCACTTGATCATCATACTATTATTTGATCTTTTCTTGGTTCACTACAGAAAATTGATCTTCTTGTAGTAGAAAGGTTAAAATTTGTTCATCATTTTCAAATATCTACCAGTAATGTTGTTGTCAGGAATTGATGGCCTGATAACCACCTTGACATAATGCTATATTTTATCCTTTTTTATATCACCTGGGATATCAAACTGTGCTCCAATCACTGCAAGTCTATCAGCATGCTTATTCCGATTTCATGGAATAGAAATCAGATTGAAGGCATTAAATTCTTCAATTATATTCCATACTTCATTTCTGTAAGACTTCAAAGCATCATTCTTGGCAACATTCAGCCCCCTAACCTGATTAATTGTCAATTCACTGTCTCCATAGACTTTCAAACAGTCAATTCCTCTTTTCCTTGCCCACTCAAGGCCTTGGATAAGTCCTTCATACTTAGCACTGTTGTTAGAAGATGCAAAAGCAAAATGAAAGGCTAAAAAATACTTATCACCCTATGGAGAAACCAACATTGTACCTCCACCTACTCCATTCTTGCTTCTGAAACCATCAAAGAACATTTCCCATAGTTCATTTTGCTATTGCAATAATTGATCTGTACTTCTTTCAAGGTTTGGAACTTCTGCATCAGGTTCCAACATCACATAATTACCCATACCGGCATCTTGAATAAGGTCTTCAAGACTGTCCAACACATTTTCAATTGCCCATTCATGTAGCAGTACATCAACGATAGCTCCTGCTTGAAGTTCTTGAGCGGCAACCAGTTCACTATCAGTAAAAATGACACAATTTATGTCTGCAATAGTGGGAACAACATTGATAGGACTTGGGTTATATGGCTCAATGTTATCTTTAGCCAATTTTTTAGACTTAATGGTAACCCTAGTTCCATATCTTGTTCTAAACAACATTTGTGACCAATTAGCTAACACATAACCACCTATCTTAGCTGTAAAGTCTCTTGAGAGACACAAAGAAAAGAAAGATGGGAGATCTATAACACATATGTCTTGGGGAACTGAAAAATTAGGACAAGCATGAAGGGTAAGGCTCAAACCTTTGATAACACCCAATGTATTAACAGAAGTACCATCTAGTTGAATTACTCATTTCTCTAAAGGTTGATACTTTAGTCCAAGATTGTCAGCAATTTGCTTTAGCATTACTGAGCTACTGGCTCCACTGTCTACCATACAGTTATGAAATAACTTATCACCTATGATTATAGACACATAAAATAGGGGCGGTTTGACTTCTCTTCCTACCTCTTTGTTGGGCTACTTACCCTTTTCTTAAGGATTATTTGTCAACACAGTTCTGACTTGACCTATTGGAGACTTAGATTCATCAAACACCTTAAAATTTGACAAGGCTGAATGTAACATATCTTTTTGACCTGGGATAGCTAATGAATCCCACATAGACATCATTACATTCATCTTTTTCATACTATCAAGAATATTATAAGGTACAGTAGGGTTCACTTTATGATGTACCTTTATGCCAGCATGATCAGCTTGCAAGTGTGGCTGCTCCTTAACTGGGAGTTGTTGATTCCTTTGCAAACCACAAGTCACTTGAGATGTAGATGGTTCTACAGCTGTTGCTTTCCCTTTATCAGCTGCTTGATCCAATTCAAAAGCTCTTTTCTTCGCCTTTGTATTAGCTGCAACTGGAGAATTACCTACATTAAGTCCACAGAATTCCTCACCTTGCCAGTTAAGTAAGGTAGCTTCATTGGTAGGCTGATCTTGGTATTGTGGAGATGCATCATTGCATTCATTATGTTGTGAACTTGAGGCATTCTATACCATAAGTGCCTGATTAATGAGTCCATTCGAGCAAGTGACCTGATTGTGAGGTTGGTTACAAGGGTAGCACCACTCATAATCTACTGCTAGGTTGTTTTGAATAGGGACAAGATCATTAACTACACTAACAGGTGTTGGAGCATAAGCCTGAAAAGGTCTTGTGTTTACACTTTGTCTTGGGCACTGGTAGTTGTCTTGGTAATCCTGTCTATTACCTTGATATTGCCATTGCTGACCTGAAGTCAGTTGTTGAGAAGGCCTACTATATTATTGCTACTTTTCCAAGCTCACAAGCTTTTTTACCAAAAGCCTGCAATAAAATTTTGATCTCCTATAACTCGGGTGAAGATCTTGGAACAGCAACTTCTTATGCAATAGCAGCTGGAACAGGTGAAAAAGGTGCAAAAGGTGGTATTTGCAAAGGGATATTCGAATGAATATCTAGAAATATAGGCATTGGTGGCCTAGGATCAAGTTTACCAGCTTGTATTAGACTGTTCTCAGCTATGATTGCTACTTCAAATGCGTCTGGTAGAGAAACACCCCCCATTGATTGTATCATAACGGCTATATCATTGTTAAGGTCCTTTAAAAAATACAAAAATACATATTCTGGAGGTGGTCTCACTATTGTGGAAATTCTATCCTAGGTTCTTTGAAATCTAAAGTTGAAATCATTCATTTTCTCCTAAGGAGCCCTCTTAAGCGTAGTTAATTGCTCCAATAGAGATAAATTATTAGACCTGTCCTGAAACTATCTGTGTAATTTGTCACCCAACTCATCCCAGGTGGCAATTGAACCTACTCCAAGACTCCTAAACCATTGTAATTCTCTTCCTTTGAATGATGCTGCAAGTAGTCTTATAGCTACATCTTCTTGTGTGATATGATACACACCACATAAAGAAGCAATATCTCATATATGCTCAATCAAGGTAGTCTGATCTTCCCCATTGATAATTGGAAAGCTTTTCAAAGCTGCCATTAGAATATCATTGTATTGCATCAAATTTAATGGACTTCCTCCATTAAATGGCACAAAAGGCTGATTTCTAGGGGCAGCCATTAGAGGTGGATTTACCTACACTCTAGGTGAAACAAAAGACGGGACAACAGTATGGACTCTCACAGATGGAGAAGTAGATTTGGTTCTTCCAGAATAGATAAAATTTGTCCATGTCCTCTCTGTTACCCTACCTTGCCTTCTTGGTGGTGACAGCTGTAAATATTCGAAAGGACCTGAGCTACTCCTTGTCTGAACTCTTCTCATAAACTGTAAAAGCACTAATTCTAAAGTTCTTCCTCTATATGGAGTCGCCAAGTATGCAAGAATGACTTCTGTAAAATCTGAACTTGCTAGTTGCATACCAAAAAAATAGTATAATGTGGAAATCATCCCACCAGGCATGCCAAAATTGTTATCACTTTTATTTTGCACCATGTTGAATGTAAAATTCAACAATCCAATGTAATATGGAAAGACCTCAAAAGTTGTGGGTTACTTTGTAGAAAGAGGTCAACCTCCAGAGAAGGCTAGCTTCCTTGATGTTATCACCTAACTACTGATCTTCGTTAAAGGAAAAGGAGAAGGAATGCATAAAAATGAAAACTAAATCCTATGGTGATACATTGAACTAACAGGAATCATGGAATAAAAAGATAAACATACAATGTAAATATGATGGTAGTTATTTCATCTACCCAACATAAACTTTATGAACTTATGCATCATTCTTGAAAAGGCTTAGTCTGCATATGTGTTTTAAGAGGGAAAGATGAATTTCACAACTTTAAAGTTTAAATGCAGACTTAGGAAAACATAGTGCAAAACTTGCATAATCTGAAAGAAAGAAGAAGGTAGTATAAAAAGACTAACACTAATCTTATTCCAAATTCCAAAAGAGAGTTACAAAACATACATCATCTGAGAAAGGATTGTTTAAAAAAATCACTAACTCTCCAGAATATATTATCCGAACTCCCCTACAAAGAGGCAAAAATTCCCTATATACAAAAGTCCCAGCCCCTAAGGCTTCCAAAAATATCAGCCTTCATAAAGATCTACCCTCAGATCTTTTAGATGAAGTTAATGTTGCATTCAAGTGTATCCCTAGTGTCCATGTCAGTGTGAAGGATCTCCCTTAGGAGAAGCTTTCTAATCTTTTGCAATCATAGCATTAAATTCATGGCCTTTGTCTTCACTCTCGAACTTCCTTTAGAGCTGCTTTGAACACACTAGAGTATAGCCATTAATATTGATCTGCCCTCTGCCAGCAGAGATCCCAGTTGTCATGGAGACTCACGGCTTCTTTTATTTTCAAATCTTTCAAATGTTGACCTCCTCTGGAAGAAGCCTAAGCTCTATCCTACTTAGACCCTTACAGTCAGTTATCTTTGTCTTCGAAATGATTCATCATCTTTGGTTATAGGGAAAATTCATACTGTTTTCATTAAGTTGATCTTCCTCACAAGGATAATCACAACAGTCAAACTGCCCATGGTCTGTCTTCAGCTCCTTCAGATTGGTTGAACTCACGCCACATAGATTTCCAGATGGTCGGAGGTCACTTCATTAGAATCGCATGTCAATGAGACACTAATAGTGTCTCCCTAATGTGAGTACACCTTATATTAGTTATCAGCATAGCTTGGGACTATCGGCGGGACCTTATATCGAGCTGCAGGAGTTATACCGCTATCCACCTTTCATTGCCCAGACATCTATCTTTTGCAAGAGTCATGGTGAGCGGTAAGAGTCCTACCGATATCCATTTCCATGGGCAAGTTGATCATTATTGACAAGACTCCCCATTGTCGGTAAGACTTTCTGTCGAACTCCTCTTCTCGGTGATGAGTCCTACTGATGCTGCCTCCCTATTGGTGAGACACAACTCTCTCGACAAGACCTCATAGCGAGCTCCTTTCTCCTCCCTGAACTCACTTTATTTTGGCAAAACCCTATTGTCTTGGCAAGACATCATGCCGAAATCATCTTGTGTCGACGAGAGTTTACTTTCCTGTCGGGGAGACATCACTCAGTCAGTGAGACCTTTCGTCGAGCTCATTTCCTTCGCCAAGACCACCTTTTATGTCGGTAAGAGTCCACCCTATTGGTGAGACTTTACCCCTTTTCTAGCCCCTATCGCCAAGACCTTCCCATGTCAATGAGACCTCTTGCCAAACCTAAATCCTTCGACGAGACCTTTCGCACTCACCGAGACATTACGAAAAACTCAAACCTTTTGCTGAGACCACACGTTGGGGCCACCTCTCCATATCGGCAACACCTCATCAGGCCAACAAGACCTTATGCCGAAGACATCCTGCTTCGCCGAGACCCTACCCCCTTCGGCAGGACCTCTCCCCGATGCTGACCATTTTGGCGAGACCACTAACCGTCGCTGGAACTTCGTGTCGAAGCCTTCATCTCTGGGTAAGCTCGGACCCTCTTTCGGCGAGACCACCACTTGTTGGTGAGACATCACGAAAACCCCAAAACCCTTCAGCGAGAGCTCCATTCCTTCGCTAAGACTGCGGTTGATCGACAAGACCTCACACTGAACACAGATGTCTTGATGACCTGAGGAAAAAGTTAATCCATTTGGCTCCCCTGCCTAATTTAGCTCATAGATAAAAATTGGGCAACAAATCTAATGACCAAAAACCTCAACTCCTCTCTAAGGGTTCCCACAAAAGTAAGTACCAAGATTTAACAATGAAGTATAAATTCAAAAGAGAAAAGATTGCAATCAACAAAGAAACATAAACATTACGGTCAAACATCGCAGTAGAATCCAACAACCTCCACCACAAATTCAATAGGTAAGATCTCCTCAAATCAAAACAACCCAAGATTTTAGCACTTAGGGTAAAACAACAACATACAGGTTCCCAATGAATAGCGACACAAATTAAAAGAAAGAAGATCCCCAACTCAAAATCAGCTCAAGGGTAGTCACATCAAAAGGATCCATCAAAATCATCCATAAATATGACACGAACCCAATGGAATAAAATTACTTCTAAAACCAAGCAATCCCAAAAAAAAACATCAAAATAGAAACATCCAATTTACCCCTAAATGAACATATACACTCAATGCACAAACACTAAAGAACTATAAACATTCAAATAAAATTTATCCACTTGTTCAATAAGAAGTAATTTAAAACAACTAAAGAAGTTATTTGAACATATTTCCTAAATAATCCAATAATTACTTAAATCATCTCTTATATTCTACTAAGGACCAAGAGCATTAAATTTCAAAGTACATTTAAAGCCATCAATACATTCTTCTAAAACAATAAGTTATTATAATGCTTTAAGAAGTTATATAAACATACTCCTAGTGGTCCTATTACATATTTTATCACTCTTAGTTAATATCATTAACAACCCAAAAGGCAATAGGCTTCATTTAAGACATTGTTTACATGATTATCTCTTCACTAATTATGCAATCATCAATATATCAAGCAATTGACTAAGCTCTTAACACTTAAATCTAATAACACCTTAATTTCCCTATTTGATTAATACGGTCAATCCTATTAACTAATTACAATCGTTACCCTTCTTTCAATTTATCTAATTCAAAATGTTTTCATTATTAATATAACCATTTACAATCATACTAAAACCACTATAATATTGTTAACCCAACCATAATAGGTTCCCTAATTTATTCTCCAAATCATGTTCTTTTATTAGGTTCCTCGCTAATTAGGCAGAATACTCATGCATTCTCCTAGAATGCTTTTAACCTGGCAAAGATTAAATAACTACATTGGCCATTTAACATATATTTTAAATATTACTTCTATTTTTTTGTATAGTTTGATTTTGATAGCTATTTTATATATTGAAAATTAGCATTTATCTATTTTTCTATTCATCCGAGTAGCTTTATAAATCATTTTCGTTTTAAAAATTTAGGAAAATGCAAACACATAAATTGATTAAATAAATTTAAGCAAAGGCATAGTTTAAAAGTTGGCGGCTAGAGGTACATAATCCATGAATGCAGATTAAATGCATTAAAATATCAGGAAAATGCGAGCGCATAAATTGATTAATTAAATTTAAGCAAAGGCATAGTTTATAAAACTAGCGGGTAGACGTACGTAATGCATGAATATAAATTAAATGCATTGAATGTCATCTAGCTCGAGGTGAAGGTGCTGGAATGGCTTGGAGGCTACGCATGGCTAGGGTACTTTGGTCATTTAATATAGAGTTAAGTCACTTGCTATGCATTTATATTACTTTGCCTGTGTTGTTTTTGTCTTCTATAAGCACCTGTTCTGAGGAAGAGTTTGTAGCGACTGAGTAGGAGATGTTATAGTTGTAGAGTCCAGACCCAAAAATGAGTTATTTGAGGTGATAATTTGGTAATTTTCAGAGTTTCGTTACATTAAAGTGCATAACGAAGCTGTATTTCATAGTGCTCTATTGTGTGGCCGAGCAAGGTATTTTGTAGTTGCAGAGTTGCACACTAGACAGCGAGAGACGAATTGCTTGAGGTCAGAAGAGGTAACTTTTCATTGTTTTCGTCTATTTGATATGAGAAATGCAAGTAGGGTTTCATAGTGCTTTAAGGCATTCTTATACTTTGATTATAAATTCATATTTTAAACTACTTTTAGTATTATTTATTCGAATTTCTTGTTGAAATGTGAAGGTTTCATCTGCGTTTCATAGGAGTTATGTAGAAATCCTCTTGTCCATTTTACTTCATGCATGTGAGCCCTGTAAAGTTTGTATATTTTTTATTACTACAAAGTGGTCCCATAAAGAGGGCTTTGGAACCAAAATTATGTCAACATGTGCGATAATGAGAGCTTTCGAACAATGAGTCGATAGTGTGTTTCTTTGAGCTTTTCCATTATCATCAAAGCATAAAGGATAGAGGGGTTCTGTTAAAAGTCGTGGTTGTTGTCCTCATAGGCATAAATTCGTATTTTAAACTAATTTTAGTATTATCTATTCAAATTTCTTGTTGAAATGCGAAGGTTTCATCTGTGTTTGATAGGTATTATGTAGAAATCCTCTTGTTCATTTTACTTCATGCATTTGAGCCTTGTAAAGTTTGTATATTTTTGATTGCTGCAAAGTGGTCCCATAAAGAGGGCTTTGGAACCAAAATTATGTCAACATGTGCGATAATGAGAGATTTGAACAATGAGTCGACAGTGTGTTGCTTTGAGATTTTCCGTTGTCATGAAAGCATAAAGGATAGAGGGATTCTATTAAAAGTCGTGGTTGTTGTCCTCGTAGGCATAAATGCAAACAATGGGAGCATAAAGAATGCAGTAGAAACCTATTTTCTGCCAGCAAGCATTAAAATTCTGTCAGATGTCATTGTTACTGTTCTCATAGGTAGACATGTAAAATACGAAAGCATTTATAGGGCAAGTGAACTATTTTACAAAACTCCTCAAGGAAATGGACCTCCGGGGAATGCAATGAGTATTAAATCTGGACACCTTGATATTCACATGTTAACTTTGGTATTTTTATGGAGTTGGTAGCTCTGATTTACTCTTCTTTCATCTAATATATAATTAATTGGGTGGCTGTTATCTAGTCTTTAAATACATAATAATAAAAAGAGAGAAATAATTATAAATTATATCCTTGTGGACATTATAATTATGGGTTGTGATTTGTACTTGCATGTAGATGGATTAAGCACTCAAAAGTCATAGTATATGTAGCATGTCAGCTAATAGGTCCATGTGATGTTTCAATCATGGTAAAGTAGTCAGTTCCATATTTGTCATTTATCCTTGTTTCATTAGATAACTAATTAATTAGGTAGCTATTAATTAGTCTTTAAATACACAGTAATAAAGAGAAAGAAAAAATTACAATTATCCTTGTGTACATTATACCTGGTGATCAAATTCAAGGTACAGACATACAAAGCAAACAACAATTTGAGGTTTGGTAGTTGAAAAACTTATACTGAATGCTTAGGAAGTTAGAAGATTGTATCTTGGGGTTATAAAAAACTATGTCAAATATGTTGTAGAATCCAAATTGCAATGTTTCCATAGAGCAGTTAAGTAATATTACTTGATAGAATAGTTTTAGGCTTCATGCAAAAGAGCAGTCAAATTCATTGCTAGAAGATTTGTGGTCCAAGAAGTTGTGGCAATTAGTTTGTGTAGTTAATCTGATCTACATTTATACTTGTGTCTCTTGAATCTAAAAAATGCTTGCTAGTGTTTTAATGGTTTTGGCTATTAGTATCCATCGCAATAGGAGTATTATATATTTCTATTATTTTAGAAAAACAAACACATGGTTTTTGTTTTATAATAAAAGATTTTTGCATGGTGCAATGCTTTTGATTGGAAGAAAAGAGGTGGTGTAGCGGCCCAGCTGTAGCAAATTCTTCAAGCAAGGAGTATAAGGTGAGTTTCTAGAATGAACCTTCTCCTTTGTTTACAATTGCATATAGTAGACAGAGAAAAAGGTTAATTCAAGATTCTTAGTATATTTATTGTACTTGTAGTCATATCATTTCTTTTTGTTACAAGGACAATCTTTACAAATGGGTATTGTGAGTGGCATATGCTTTATGGTTCATAAAAATTAAGCAATTGGGGTTCAAAAGTAGATCTTCGCTGCAGTGGCATGACATTAGAAATGCAATTATTATCCAATCAATTTTTTGGGTGGTTGATTGCACTTTATAATTTAAACCTAGTCTTTTTAATTTTGCGAGTTTCATTCTGAATCCATATGCATACTTTGATTAAAACTATTGGCCGGAGGTGCATAATTCATTGATGCAAAATCAATGCATTTAATGGCATCTGACTAGAGGCGAGGTTGTTTGGATTGCTAATTAGTCTTTGAATATATAACAATTAAAAGAGATAAATAAGTATAATTATCCTTGGCTACATTTCACATTTTGACCTTTCAATCAAAGTCAATTAACAAAGTAGCAGTTAGACCTAAAGAAGGTTCAAGGACTATGCTGTTAGAAAACCATATTTTGGACAATGGCTAGACAATCTATTGAAATTGCTTTACAAACTTTGAAGAAAATGCATTTTTCCTTTTACTTTCATTGTACATCTTAAATGGAAGTTGGGTTTTGCATTGTTTCAATGCATTTGGATACTTTGATTGTAAAATCATAGTTTAGATCATTTTAAGTTTTATCGATTCAAATCTTTCCTTGAAATACCAAGGATTCATCTAAGTCTTGGAGGCAATGTACAACTATCTATAATTATCCTTGGCCACATTTCACATTTTGACCTTTCAATCAAAGTCAATTAACAAAGTAGCAGTTAGACCTAAAGAAGGCTCAAGGACTATGCTGATAGAAAACCATATTTTGGACAATGGCTAGACAATCTGTTGAAATTGCTTTACAAAATTTAAAGAAAATGCATTTTTCCTTCTGTTTACTTTCATTGTACATCTTAAATGGAACTTGGGTTTCGCATTGTTGCAATGCATTTGGATACTTTTATTGTAAAATCATAGTTTAGATCATTTTAAGTGTTATCGATTCAAATCTTTCCTTGAAATACCAAGGATTCATCTGAGTCTTGGAGGCAATGTACAATTGTCCTATAAAGAGAGCTTTGGAACCAATGAGCTGTCATAAAGGATAGAGGAATATTGTCAAATATTGTGGTTATTGTCCTCATAGGCACACAAGCTAAATATGGAAGCATATAGAAAGCAAGTGAACTCTTTAATAATCCCATGAAACATAGTCTTTGTATGCATCCATGCATACAGGTTTGCATGTATATATGTGTGCATGTAATTATGTATATATGAATGCATGTATGTATGTTACCATGTATGTATGTGTGTATGTAACAGATTACTATTGCATTTTCTTTAAATGCTTTTTTGTGGATGGCGCCAGCTAGCCATCTAGTCATATTGTGGTTATTGTACCTATTGCTTTTTTAGATATATGATCTCAATTTTGTAAGTAATTTTTCATATCGGTGAATCAATTGGCATTTATCTATTTTTGGAACCCATGGGAGTGGCTTTTTGAATCGTGATTGTTTTAAAGTACTTGTGAAAATACAAATGCATAGATTCATTGATGGCTATGTGCCTTCATGCATATATGCATATTTATAGGATTTATTGCTATCATGTAAAGGCCACATAAATATTCATTCCCCAAGTCTATGTGGTCATTTGAATATGTGCATATATTAAGGGATCTATTGATACATGGATATGTGCATCCATGGATACATGAATGCATATATATATGTATGTGTGTAATCATGTATGTATGTATACATGTATATATGTGTACATCCATGCATGTATGTATGCATCTGTGCATTGAAGCATGTGTGCAGCTATGTGTCTATGTATACATTTTATCCAGCAATCAATGTCAATTAATAAACTAGCGCTTGTACCTAGAGAATGTTTAAGGATTGTGCCAGTAGAAAACCATATGCATATCAATATGTTAGAGAGCATGTATCTATGCATAGGTGTGTATGGATGCTAATTGTTTTGAATTATGGTTGCATGTGATTGCATTAAACAATTAAGAATAAGTGCTAGATAATTGAAGTAAAATGACCCCATTCAGTTAGCAGATCAATTTTTCTTAGCCCTTTACATGTTAACTGAGAGTTTTGAAGCTTTTGTTGTTCATTGGCAGTCTTTGAAGCTTAAATGTCACAGTATATGTAGCATATTACCCAATAGCTCTATCTCACATTTCATTCATGATGATTTAGGCAAGTTCATATTTCCTCATTCATCCTTGTATCGTCTCATATCTAAATAATTAGGCAACTGCTAATTAGCCTTTAAGTACATAGCAGTTCAAAGAAAGAAATAATTGCAATAATCCTTGTGTACATTTGAACTATTAATCAAAGGCAATTAACAAACTAGCCCTAGAAAACCATGTGTGTGTTAATGTGTTGAATAACATGTATTTGTGCATGGGTGTATATGGATGCTATGAGTTGTGATTTCTACCATTATGTAGCGCTTACTATTACTTGTACAGCCAAGCGACATGCAAGTAGAGTTCATAGTTCATAGCATCCATATACATTCAAGAACAAATACAAATCAAGGTTGTTGGCATCCTGATAAGAAAGATGATGAGATACATCCAATTAATGTATGTCACAACATCTTATTGAATAAAGATGATTTGGTTAGGCAGGTTACAAATGAGAATCCTTATTGGTGTGTGGCTAATGCTCTTTTTTATTGAAGACTTGTCAAGAAAATTACATGCCAATACTATTAGAAAATAGGTAGAATTAGATTAATTGATTGACTATGATTGATTGACTATAATTTTGGTTCCAAAGCTCTATTTATGGGACCACTTTGCAGCAATCAAAAAAAATACAAACTCTACAGGTCTCACATGCATGGAGTAAAATGAACAAGAGGATTTTTACATAGTATCTATCAAACGCAGATGAAACCTTTGCATTTCAACAAGAAATTTAAATAGATAATACTAAAAGTAGTTTAAAATACGAATTTATGCCTATGAGGACAACAACCACAACTTTTAACAGAACCCCTCTATCCTTTATGCTTTGATGACAGCGGAAAAGCTCAAAGCAACACACTGTTGACTCATTGTTCGAAAGCTCTCATTATCGCACACATTGACATTATTTTGGTTCTAAAGCTCTCTTTATGGGACCACTTTCCAGTAATTAAAAATATACAAACTTTCCAGGGCTTACATGCATGAAGTAAAATGGACAAGAGG
>VDFB02103117.1:0-24982 GCA_007258455.2 Sequoia sempervirens
AAAGGGAGTGGGGAAAAGAAAAATAGAGATAGACAAAAAGGAAGAGAGAAGAGGGAAGGAGATAGAGAGAAGTTAATGACCTACCAAATAACTTCATATATTGTATGATTATATGCAAAAAAAAAAAAAACAATTTATTAATTAGCCTTCCATAATTCTTTGTATATCCATTGCACACCAAAATACAATTATTATTCTAAAATTATAAACTTTATTGAAATGACAATATAAATCCCCACCCAAAATTAATATAGATATACAAATTTAACCATAACAATGTTATATTAATTATATTATGTCGATGTCTACAATATTTTAAACACACTTTATAATATTAACATGAGAAAAAAATGCAGAACACTCAAAATCTCCACTAAAAATTGACATGACTATGCAAATTTAACCCTAATAATATTATATTAATTATGTGACGTTGATATCTAACGATATTTAAAATATCTTAAGACACACTAGTACTATTAACACGAGAGGAAGGTGCCAGACAACAATCCTGCGACTTTGCCTTTTCAACAATAAATAAACATGGTTTAAGGGGAATCAAACTTGATTAGCTCTTTCTCAACCCATATTCTCTGTGAACGTGTAGATAAATAATAAATATGTAATGATTTGATTTTCGAAATTCGTGACAAAATTAACAGAGGATGGATAGTGCGGAAGAAGAAGTAACGAGAATACTGATAGCTGTGAGTAGATCATCAGTGAAGGGATATCCGCATGCATCTCTGAGCAGTATCAATGCTTTCCACTGGACTCTCAAGAAACTCGTGAAGACCTCGTGCAGCCACCTCTTCAAACTCATTATTCTTCATGTGCAAGTTCCCGACGAGGATGGTATTTGCATTTTCATTTTTCGTGATAATTTGCTTACATTTACATTTTCAACTTTTTCCCCCTAGGGTTCTATCTACTACAAAGCTGCTTCTTTTACTTCCTGTGTATCCTTGTGTAATTGGACTCATTCCTTTTCATGATCTTTTATATGCGAAGTTCTAAACCCATACCCGTGGATTTAAATAGCATGTAGAAGATCAAAATCTGAACATTTGCGAGTTAGCTTTTAACATCATGGAAGTAAAATTGAAGAAAATAAGAAATGCATTAGAAGAATCTGGTCAGGTTTATAGATAAAGATAAGTATTGTTCTTCTCATTCTTATTATTTCTCAGATTGCCATTCTTTTCTTCCTATACATAACTTGATAACTAATTAAACTGTAGTTTTTAGCTCAATTATTGAATTCTCAGAATTAGTTTAGCTGCGTTTAAACTTGAAAGGAGCAGAGGGCTAGAAAAGTGCAGTATTTACTCGACATGTATCTGTAGTTTTAGTTTTGTACAGATATCTAAAGGTGTACATAATGGCGTATGTGTGGGCGAACAATCTTATTCAAAAAAGTGCGTTTTTAACCTTTTCCATGCAAATTGGTTGTTGAGTGTGATTATTCAGGTAAAGCAGAGGTTTTAACCCGGTCCTTTTTTTCAATTCTGTAAAGCGTTCCTTGAGCTTTTATTCAAAAAATCTACCTTTTTCACTGATATATGGATGACCACAAGAGCGATCGATCTGTTAAAAGCCATAGCTCATCTTCTCCTTAAAAGGATATTTAGAGGATTTGAGCATGCGGCTGATTTTTTTTGGCAAAACTATGATTTAAATTGTGCATTCTTTCTTTCTTTCTTGTTTTTTTTAAAGACTGGAGTAATTGGGTAGCCCCCCTAATAGACTGCAGTGTGCCTGTTAAACTTTTCTCACGGGGCTGGTGACGCTGGCGTGACATGCCCTCCGGTACCACGGGATGGGGGAGACTAGACCTTGTGACCCCTTGCCTGCAACAAGATGCTTTAGCCAATCGAGCTAGGCCCCCCGCCCCGATTTATATTGTGCATTCTAGAGATTCTTGTTAATCTTAAATTTTTTTCATGCTTTTGAAATTTTCATTAAGCATTGTTTGAGCCAATGATGCTTGAATTGTTATATTGTATTCTATGCTGACGGGTTCTGCAGAGGCTATTTTTGCTTTATAGTATGCTAATTCTGCGAGTGATTTTTGTTACCTTTTATGACATAATGAAGTTGTATGACATTTTATGCAGGATTTGATGATATGGATAGCATTTATGCCTCACCAGATGATTTCAAGGACATCAATAACAGGGATAGAATAAGAGGAATCCATTTGTTGGAATATTTTGTCAATCACTGCCATGAAATTGGGGTATGCAATTATTTTTAACAAATTTTAAATTGATTTTTTTTTAGGTGATGCTTTGAAGTGCAGAAACAAGAACTCTGTGTGGATAGATTGTATTTTTCTTTTAAACCTTTTCATGTGTTGGGCCTCAAGTAACAGTTTGGGTCGTATTATAGTCATCAAAGTAAAAAATGCGCTTCATTACGTTGTCTAAATATCTCTTTCACCAGTTCCCCAAGTGAAAAAGTTATCATTATTATAAGTGTTTATCTTTTAGTAAAGTTTCATTGATAAAAGTTGTTAGTCTGTAATATGTGCTGCTATACTACAATGTGTGTTGCTATATGTTCGCTGGCTTTCTATATTTTTACACATCTGATCCTCCAATCTGAAGAATTTGTCCACCATTTTAGGTTCCTTGTGAAGCATGGATTAAAAAAGGAGATGCAAAGGAAGTTATTTGCCGGGAAGTGCAAAAATTACATCCAGACATCTTGGTTGTTGGAAGTCGTGGTCTGGGACCTGTACAGAGGTAGCCCAAAAGAACAATTCATGTTTTTGTGGCTTTCTAAAAGCTATAATGTCGCTTTTATTAGATATCTATTGCTTCCCCTTACTTTTTAGTTTTCATATGTGTTAATTCTCATGCTAGGTGAATGCATGTGTGAAACTTGCATTCGTCTATGCTTCTCTGCATACTCCCTTTCCTATCGTAGTGTCATATTGCTTCATTGCTGGATGGAATGATTTAACTAACTTGAAAAGTCCATAGTTCAAAAACTCGGAATTGGCATTAACTCAATAGGCCAAATTTTTTTCAAAACTGGCATAAAAATCAGTAAATTTTCTGAACATAAAAAACACAATTTTTTAAAAATGTTTTAAAAAAAATGCATATTACTGAATTTAGAGAACATATGATTGATTTCCTTCATATATAGATCAAAATTAGAGTTCAATACACATCATCGATAAAAAAACGAGTTCAATGCATATCAATCTCAAGTTTCAATATAAATAATTGTAATTACAATGTTCATAGTCTATAATTTCTTTGATGACTAAAGCTCAAATAAGATTGTGGCGTGCCCTTGAACTAGATGGTAGTGTTGCACCTTTTTATTGAGGAACAATATCATCCTCAATAAGAGCCTCAGGCATAGAATAGTGATATAAATGTGATGAACCTTGTTGATGGCTTGCCTTTTGCCTCCTCATATGTTGTCACTTCCAGTTCCCATTCAGCTACCTCCCTCACCAAATCAACTACATTGTTAGTAGTAAACAATGGATCCACATCCTCAACAACCCTATCTAAATACAAATTGATGTTATTGAGGTCAAGTGCCTCATATGTCTCTTGCCTCTCTACCTTCTTTGAATGCAATCAAAAATTGTTTTGCACAAAGACAAGACTATTCAAGCACTTTTGAGCCAATATGTTGCATTGCTTTGTCTGAACGACTCCAAAAACACTTCATTTGTGCTTATAAATTTAAGTGCTACAAGGTTGGGCCATTACATGGATGGGGAGTTTTTAAAGATTAGGTGTTGTTGTATCAAAATCTTTCCACAACAAATCTATAAGGACACCATTTATAACTTTGTAAGGTTTTTAGTGAATTTAAAAGTTCAAGTTGACAATAAACTAAAATTAAACATATAAGTTTTTTACTTGGCTACAAAGTGACTATCCTTCAAATACATAGAGGTAGTGAAAACAACCTCCACTCCACCCCCTTATAAATCTGTAACTCACCATTATGATATTTCAAAGGTTTTCATTGGGGAATATTCTTAGCATACACCTGTTTGAGACCATCCATAACCTCCTCATTTGCTCTAAATAAATTGGAGAAGTAAAAACTTAGGATTCAAATGTAGGCAATAACATGAATACATTGGTGGAGTTGTCAGTACCACCCCCAATCAATAATGTTCTAGATGGGTTCATATTTATTTTTATTCAACCCATACAAATGCTAAATCACCTCTTTGGGCTTGGCCATGGCTTCATTTAAACACCCCATGGGGATTTTACCCCCATCCATCAACCATAAAACCCTAACCAATGGTTTTGATATCTAAAACAAGAGAGCATATAAAAATGAAATAAAAATAAATAAACTAAATTAGAAATAAATATATAAAGTATAAACCTATTTTAACAAATTAAAGTATCATAAATTTACAAAATCAACAACTTGTAACAGTATAAAATAGAAAAAAGAAATTTTTGAATGAAAACCTATTTTGATGATCTCTTCCATGTAAATAGCAAATTTATCATAAAAAATGGACTTGGCAACCCTCTCCTCTTCGGCCTTCCTAGAGTAAAGATTGTCCAACCAATTAGCGCTCACAATCATTAACTTAGTTGTGATAATTTGTAAGGTGATAAAATTAGTCACAAACTCTGTATCTCTTGACTACATAAGCTTCTTTCCATTCATGTGTTCGTTCATTTAATTCATTGACAAAGGTTTAGTGACAAGAATGAAACTAGAAACTGAAAATTTTGAAGGAATCGAGGTAGTCATGGTGGATGGATTCACTACGCCTTGCACACAAATAATTCATCAACTATCACCTTGGGAAGACAAAATAAGTGAAGATTTCTATGTAGTGAATATAGGAGATACAAATGTAGTTTTGGGCATCAAATGGTTACATTCCTTAGGAACATATTATCAAGACTTTCAAAAGATGGAACTTTGTTTCCAACACAATGGACAAGAAGTAATTCTCCAAAAGCTTATTGAATGGGCCCCCGGGAGTAGTATTATCAAAAAGGATGGAAAGTGCTTTTAGGCATGGACAACACCCCATAAATAGTGTTTGACATATTTGGCAGTTCTTTAGCAACTTTATTCTTATATTCATTTATAAAAGCAAATGATTGAAAAATGTTTCTTATTTGATGCTTGTAAGGTGAAGTGGGAAGAAAGAATTGTAGGGCTGCAAGGTGTCTTTTACTTCTCTCTGATTATGAGAGAATTTTTTTTCTTAAATTACTAACTTTGCCAATTACCAACTCTTGGTTTTATTATTGAGAGTTAGTAGGCAATATATAAAAGAATACAGGACAATAAATTGTCCTCACACATTAGAAAATGGTATCAACCTATGATATTAAAAGACTATATTGGCAGTTTGGCAAGTACATTAACAGCTCTTGAAGGACATCGTTATAACTTATAGTACAAAGTTGGACATAACCAAGATAATGAGAGAAACATCACTTGGTTTAGAATTTCCAATTATATTAGAGTGTCACAGTAGAAGCCAATTACATCACAAGGAGAATATAGAGATTACAAATCTCCAAAGTTGATTTGGGATCCTGGTATTGGCAAAATGATTCAGTGACAGACTAAAACTGACATTGCTTGAGGCCAAGCAATCTTGGGAAGGGCGGATTGTCATGCCCCCACCACAAAAGGAATCATAGCTATAGCCTCTTATTAATGATCAATTAAATTTGAAAGAATTGCAACAAGGAAAAAATAAAATTAATTAATAATTAATTAAAAGAAGAAAGGCAATGCTTCATTAAGGAAAGGCATGTCTCTTTGCAAGGGATATAATTGATGAAAGGATGTGACTTTCCCCCTCAAGGGAAAGATATTAAAGAGAGGACATTTTATTGGAGGAAGACATCAAGGGAATGAGATTAGGAAAAAACAAAAAATAAGAAGTATTATATATATATATATATATATATATATATTTATTATAATTGCATAATGATATTTTATTACCAATTAATATAATAGATTCTTTTAGCAATCTATTTTGAATTTATAGAAGTGTTTGCAAATAGAGAGGTTGATCAACCTTCCAAGTTCACGAGAGATGAAATATCGACCTTTCCTTCATCAAGCACGCCACTTTGAGATGGAGTGCTTGTGGGTGGGGAGGCGTATGAGTGCTCCTAGGCTTGTTAAGGAAGGCAGTCTTCATGCATCTTATCAAGCACACCACCCTGAGATGGAGCGCTCATGGGTTGGGAGGCAAATGAGTGCTCCTAGGCTTGATCAAGGTGGATTGAGGGATGGAGTGGACCTGAGATCTTGCCATGTTTGTGGGCCAGGAAGAGGATGAGTGCTCTTAGGCTTGAGGGTCTTCTCAAGTACGCCACCTTGAGATGGAGCACTTGTGTGCTGGGAGGCATATGAGTGCTCCTGAGCTTGAGGGTCTTCTCAACTACGCCACCCCAAGATGGATGGACAAGGATCCACCCTTGCTCTCACAATACAAGGATAACCATCCTTGAGATTGCAGTTTGTAAATATTTCAAGTGAATTCCTAATATGATTGGCTATAGGAATATGTCTTAGAATAATCATTAATGATATTAAGATATTTTGAATTCAAATGTTAATGATGCTATGAACTATAGATCTAACTATTATGATGTTTTAACTATGATGCATTTTTCTCCTTATTATAATATTTCATATATTAATTTGAATTACCGTTAAGTTGATACTTGTTATTACTAATATCAGTTTTTAGTGATTATTATTGCTGTAATGTCCCCATTCTTGGAGTGATACCATGGTGACCTGATTCTAGCCCATCCAACATTCCCGTGGATTAGATGGCGTGATTAGGAAATAATTTTGGCCAAGAGAATCAAATTTTGGTAAGATGTATTTAGAGAATTAAGAGGGAATTATCCTTACCAAGCAAAGCATAATGTTGATCTTATAAGTCAAAGCACACAAGGAGGTCAAAGCAAGCAAGGAGGTCTATTTGCAAGATCAAGCAAACAAGGAGGTCTATTTGCAAGACCAAGCAAACAAGGAGGACAAAGCAAACAAGGAGGCTAGTCAACCTCATCAAATTAGATCTGCTTCTAGAAGAATTCCCCTTCCTGTGGTGGTTTAGAAGACTTAAGGGAGAAGCAACCAAAATATAATATTTTACGATCAAATCTGATCTCTCCCTTGGGCGGCTCAAGGAAGCTTCCAAATTGAAATATTTTAATATTCAAAAAGCAATTAGATCCTCTCCTAGGATGGTTCAAGTTCATCTCTTGCTGTTTATGCTTTTAATCTACATGATATAACAAATCTTTGTTGGAACATAAGTTGAAGGCAGGTCAAAAATTATCAGGCCAGCAAAAAGAAATAAAAACTCAGTTAGAACCTATAAGGGTTCTTACAGTGGTATTAGAGCCAGATTGCTACCAGCCTGTTGGGTGAAATCAGTTGGGTACACTACAGTTTGGATTGCGAGTTAGTTTCATGGCTAGAATTAAGGATGGAAGATTGTTACCTACCTTCCTTCCTGCTTGACCAAAGAAGGAAAAGGCACCTAGACTGGAGAAAATAATGAAAGACCTTGAACAAATGCAACAACAAATGTTCCAGCAGTTTCAGGATAACCTAATTGCAGTTGTGGGATAGTTGAGAAGAGAGCAGCGTTGTTTCACATGCCAGGAAGCTTGGATATCTAACAACAAAGAATGTGAAATAGGAACTCCTACCACCTGTTTATTGCAGCCAAGTCATGATAAGAACAAAGTAGATGAAGACCTGATTGCTGAAAAAAATGAGTCTGAGCCTCTGTATGATGAAGAGAGGGTCACAAATCAAGAGACATGCATAGAGGAGTTTTCTGATTTGGAAAATTCTACAGTAGAAATTAGTGATGTTGAGCCTTGCTTTGATTAAGTGAGTGAGCGTGAAGTGCTAGACTTTGCGAGTCCTTCATTTGATGAAGACCTTGAAGATGCCACTGCTTTTGAGGATGAGTTGAAGATGATTGATAGATTGCTAGAAGGTGACTTTGCAAGAAATCTTGAGAGCATTGAAGTAGAGAGTCCTAATGAAGATGTGGGAAACGGTGAAACTTCAAAGTTTGAACAAGTTGATGCTGCTGTAATATTTAGGACAGCACCTAATGAGGAGTATCTTCACCATGCTTGTGAAGGTAATTCAGATTATGAGTGGGAAATCCCATGCCAAGTGAAGAGCTGATTGATTCCTCAAAGATCCAAGATGAAAAGTATGCTGATGAAGATTTTAAAACAGCCATTGGTCATGATTCAATGCTTGAATTTGATGCTGCCCTATCATTTGAATATAATAACAGAGAAGAGGGAAAATCAGAAACCAGGCAAATTGAAGAACCAAGTGTCTTTTCAGAAGAGTCAATTGATGAGCATGTTGATGGGGAGTTTGTTGGAAGATTTGAATCAACCTCTAATGATGGTTCAACATTGAAATTACAGAATCAGTTGTTAGTCATTGAAAATAAAATTGTACATTCCTTAACTCACTTGGATTGCATACATAAGTTTGTTGAGGATCACATTTGGAGGGCACAAGTTGAAAGGAGACAAATGGGCATGGAAAGAAGAACTTCTTTTGAAGATTGGTGTTTAGTCATAGAGGCTTTTGAAACACTTAAATCAGATTATTTGAACCTGCTTTTCGATAGAGATCATGTCCTTGAGTTTGCTGATTGAATATGTAAATCATTGAAGGGAAGAGAGGTTGACATTGATAAGCTTACATCTAAGCTTAAATCAGCAATAACTTCTTTAGAGAGCCCCCAAATGGCTCTCTTAGAATTTGAAAATAAGCTTGTTGATGTACATCAATTCAAGGAGCAAGTTAGAGTTGCTAGAGCAGATGAAAGTAAGCTGGAAACTGAAGAGCCTGGTTTGCTCCAAGGAGGTTTTGACTTAGGACAACCTCCTAAGTATGCAGATATAGAGTTAAAGCAAATTGATGAATTGTTTGAACAAGAAGGCGAAAACAACTTCCAATCATTTGATGATTCTTTTTCTATGATGGAAGTTGAGTTAACACATGATAATCCTCTCCTCGTGTTGAATGATGAAGACCAACTTGATGTTAGCAACATAGAGGAAGATAGTAACAGAATATGGGATCCAAGTGAGGAGCACTCATGGAATGTTACTTTACACAAAAACTTCACTAGTTGTTGAAGGTGGGCATAAGGTTCAGGTGTGCAATGAATTAAGTTCAATGATGGCTTACTTTCATAATGAAGTTTATTCTCAGGGTTCTATGGAGGATAGTCTTCTTGGTAAGATTGTTTTATGGATGATTTTGGAGTCAAATTTCTATCATGAAGTTGTTGTCCTTACTCCTATTAGCCATCATAAGTATTCAATTGCATACATAATGTTTGATAGGAGAGAAATTTTGGTCATAACTTTGATTATTTTGATTGTAGATGGCCTAAATCTCTTGTTGTCTTAAGAAGATTTCAGTTTTATTGTTACTGCCCTATTTTTAGATTACTGAAATTGGGTTTTTAGAGATTAATTTCAGTTTATTATAGCTATGTGATTTTTCTCTTTGCTATCTTTGACCTTTTGTGGGTGGATGACATAAGTGTTCAGCTGAAAAGAACAAGTGTTACAACTATTATTACTCTTTTGGATGGTTTAATGAAGACTTCAGAATTTTCAGTTGGTGATTTTGATGACACTAGTAGTGGACTGGCCACTCAGGAGTTGTCTTTGATGGGTGTTGAAGGCATCCATAACTCATCGTTGTTTATGTCTGTAATGTCTCTTGCTAAATCTGGCCTTAGTTTGCTGATTTGAACCCTTGGGAATTTTTGTCTTGCACCAACTGAACTTGCTGATTGTTGTTTCTTTTTTTTGATATGTCTAAATGCATATAATGTTTTGACAAACTAATTGATCCAAATGAAAGTATGCAAGGATTGAAACTAAATGGTAATGGAATGCAACGAACTTTAATGGCTTTCCAATGCTCAACAATGACTGAAAATGTAATGCAAATGCACAATAGAAGCAAGAGACATTATGACAAACAATTGTCATGCATTACCCGGTCTCCTTTAAAGCTGAAGCTAATGGCTGAGCTGAGTTACAATGCCTTATAGTGACTAAAAATGAAGTGCAACTGTGTAAATGTTTAGCTACAGCCAATAGGTGTTTTAACAAACACTTAGCTAGCAAACTACTCATCAAAAATGTAAGCTACAGCCACTAAACAATTTGTCAAACACTTTTCATGCAACCTAAGATGGCCGATATTCACCTACAGCTGTTTAGCATTTAGACAAACATTTGGCATGCAAACTTATAACTCCTTTATTAGATTCAAAGCCAAATACAATGCTATCATAGAGTGCTGATATAACTAGGCAAGACTCTTGGCTTTACAATGCAATACAAGATATTCATCATGTGAAGATGCAACTACAGCAGCCTATATAATATGCATGAATGAGACCAAAATGAACCTGGGATATTATGCTGATAAAAGCCGATAATGAGTGACTGATATCACAACAAGATTGATGCCTCCTAACAGAAGAATCGACTTTCATCCACCGCCGCCCCCGTTTTGAAGATGCTGCACCTTAATTAAAACCGTGGCTGCTTCTTAAGTCTCCAAACAATATTAATTCACAGTGCCTTGGCACCAAGAAGGCAGTGCCACCCTTGGAGAAGTGAATCGATGCAAGTGTGGGTTCTTCTAAACCACAGTCTGAAATCTGAAAGTGAATCGATGGCAGCAAGAACCGTCTCAAATATCTATAACATCGAACGATTTCAATGTGAAATGCTCAAGTGCAAATCGTCCTTCTTTGTAAACCCCAATCGACCTCCTCAAAGCCAAAATCGATTTATGCAAGTCTGAAAACAATCACCAATAGAAATCTGAGGGCCCTTCTTCCTAAATCATCCACAATCAAAAACACAAAGACTGAAAGTGATCTTCAATATCTTCAAACTCCCCAAGCTGAGAATGTATTTCTTAAAGATCTGCCAATTGATTCTACAAAGATGGCTGCAATGGAATCTCAAAATTCTTTTTACAAAATCAGACTTTAGCAACTCTCCAAATCTGAGAATGTCTCTACAAAATCTGCAATGAAGTCCAAAGTGAGAAGTTTGAAGTAACTCCTCCACAATTCCAAACTAGGGTTGATATTTCACAACCGAAATTGGAAATAACCAGCTAGGATTGGTCGTTCACAAACGAAGACTGAAAATCAACAAGCTTAAGTATTTAGCTTCAGCAATGTAGTAAAATGGTGTATTCAACTCAAGATGCCTAAATGCCTAGCCAAAGCTTCTATTTATGCATTTCATACCTCGTCACCAAGAAGCTTCTAGAAAGATTCCATATTATATTCTTTAAGTGACTTTAATATTTTATTATTAAGTCACTTAAGTCACTTTTTATTATTAAATTGATTAAATAATGTCATCCCTTTTGATATTATATTTTTTTGGAATAACTTAATAAATAATTAATTTAATAGCACCTCTTGGTTTAATTAAATCATCAATTAAGCTATCCTCATGAAATATCAATAATTTGGACAACTTAATTAAATAATTCAATTAAATCACCATACCTCCAATTCAGGGACATGACAATCCTCCCTTTCCAAAGATTGTTTGTCCTCAAGTAATCCACAATTGCCAATCCAACTCAACTGCCATAGCATAGCATCTGATGCTCGAATTGGAGAATCAACTGCACCTGTCAACTAACTGCCTGGATCCCAATTGAATCTGCCACATGTGCACTCCCAAGCTGTATTGGCAGTATCTGAAGAAGTCGCACAACTCAATGCAGCCATGTCATCAAGACCTCCCTCGGAAAGCAACTGCAAATTTCCTAACTCACTATCAGGAGTGAAAATGATACTATCATGAATGCCATCTACTCCTTGGAAAGAGGTTGAATCAATACTGACATCCAATGTGCAAGTCCTAAAAGAAATCAGCTCCTTAACAAGGTTAAAAAGGTGGTCACAATCTGAAAGAAGGTTCAAATAATTTGACTTCATTGTCTCCATACCTTCTTTGACAAACTGCAAATCATCAAGAGAAGACTCTGCTCCAATTCCCTTTTGTCTCCTCTCTAACTAAACTGCCCAAAGATGATCTTCGATTCTTTTGTGCATCTTGTCATGATGAGATACGGCTGCAATAATCTCATCCTCTTTCACCTTCAACTAAGTCTCCAATTTGTGAACAACTTCAATCTCATATGAAGAAGGCTCAACCGGTTCTTGTTTCCTCTTGCTTGGAAGAGTTGGAACCAAGCACATCTCATCATCCTATGTATTTTCAGATTCAAGGAGTCTTCTAATGTCGTCAATCCTTTTTTGTCTTGCTATGTTAATGAGATTGACCTTTGCTTTGACTTCTTGAAGATGTTTTCTTACATTGGCAGCCACCATTTTAGCCTCTTCGGCTTTCCTCATCCATTCTTCGTTCATTTTTTCAGATCTCCTTACTTTTTCCATGCCAAAATAAACAAAATCAGTCCTTTTTTGCTTGATATTTTCATGTCTAACAATTGGTGTAGCGCCGCGATCAATGGTTGCTATCGTGTTATTAGCTTGATCATGAACGAAAGCTCCTATCTCATGAGAATGATGAGACATCATGTTGTTGTCCCCAAACCAATTGGTAATCATATCATGCCATTGTAAAGTGTCACCTTCATCGTGTGTAGTCAAATCACTAGTGGCTTGTAATGTCCCCTTCTCATTAGTGATCTGTTCTGGCACTCATCAGCCTATTTCGGAAGCCTATAGGTGTGTGTGAGGTAAAATTAAGGTTTCCAGTTTTGAGGTTCTGTGGCTTTTTAGGGAGTTTACTATTTATAGTAAATTCTAATTTTTGGCAGTATGCAATTATCATTCTTCAAGGTCTTCATTTTCAGCTGGAGCATCTTTTGCGATTCAATGTTTGGCTTTTAATGGTTTAATTTTGGAGAATCAAGGCAATTATGTTATAATTTGTAGTTGACCCCTTGGCCTAGGAGAACAACTTTAAGTTGTGTTTAAAAGAGGGACTCGGAAGGGGGATGCCTTCATGAAGAATTAAATATATTTTAATTATTGCCTTTTTCCTTGGTAAAAGTGGACGCCACTTTTAAAAGCGATACTTTTAAAATAAAGTGAAATTCATAATATGCAAAAAGGGACGCCATCTTGAGAAGTTGATTGTTTTTTGGAAATTTGAAAAGACTCCTATGTCTTTTGGTGTGCTTTCTCAGGAATTTGAAGAGTTTTGTAAGCTTCTATTTAATGAAGGTTTTTGCTCCAGCCTTGTATCCATTCATGTTATCATATTGTTATGTTGTCAGAATGACATCTGAAACTTTGTTTCGAGGATGCTACCTCCTAGCCATTAACCAATTTCGTGTTTGAAATACAACGCCTAGTTGGACTTTGCTGCTTCTCATCCAGACTAGCAGATTTGTGCTCAACAGTTGAAGTTTTGATGAAATTTCCAGATTTTGAAGTTGCTGATGCATCTACAGCTGAAAGTGAATTTTGTTAGCAGCTCTTGGAATTAAATTCATTTGGTTCTGGGTACTTTTGCATTGCAATTGTTTGACAAGGGCGCCCCTTTCCGCCAAGTTTGAGATTTTATTTTGGAGTCTCCAATTTTTAAAGTCAAAATTGCCCTTTCTCAAGGCCGTACCATTCATCTTGCATTGGGAAGTGTGTCAGAAATTAAAGGACGAGTTTTGTTGTTGTTTCTTCATTCTAGCTTGGTCGCCTACCTTCCAGAAGTCCATTGTATTGAGTCTTGTTCAATTTGGAGGTGAAATGAGTGAGTTATGAATATTTTATTGATTTCCAGTTTGCTGATAAGAAATTCCAGAACTCAGGTTTTTATATCAGACTCATATATTTTCTGTTTTGGGTCATAATTCTATCATTGGAAAAGTAAAGGAACATCAAAGAACGCATTCTCCTCTTCTAGTCTTATTTCTCTATCATTGTAATACTTGTTTTCGTAGTCTTTTGAATTGTAAGGTTT
Source organism: Sequoia sempervirens (assembly GCA_007258455.2). NCBI lineage: Eukaryota > Viridiplantae > Streptophyta > Pinopsida > Cupressales > Cupressaceae > Sequoia > Sequoia sempervirens. The sequence continues at coordinate 14,031 of VDFB02103117.1, forward strand.
TGATTAGTAGTACTAATCCAACCTATGTTATTGCTGCAACTACTTGTTTATTTTCATAATAATTGCCCCTGGACGGTTTACCGCCAGTGCGGAGAAAGAACTTGTTAAATCATTGTACCCACTTTCAAGTGGTGAATCCCCACAATTCTGTGGATGCTCGCTGCAGCGGATGAATTAGATTTGCTGCAGCTTCATGGCTGGTTATCCGCCTACTAGTTTCAATTTTAACTAATCACTCCGTCATATGTTAGCACCTCGCCCTCAGTGGGATCTTGAGTGCACATTCTTGACGTTGAGTAGTTTCTTTCAAGTACTGTTCTTTAATCCCTCTGCCATAGGACAACACCTTTCCATCATTTGGACTGAGTGTGCATTCTTGGCGTCGAGTTCCTTTAAGTTTGGTTTTTAGTTTGATGCTAACGCTAATCCAGTTGGCTATTGTTGGTCTATGTTGTGTAATTCCTTTGAAAAAAATTGGTTAGCATATTTCAATGGTATCAGAGCAGAAGACCCTGCCATCCTGTGGCAATTTGCAATTGGTTGTTGGATGAGTGAAAGGGACACTAGACCGTTCACCAAAAGTCAGGCTAAAACTCAGCATCAGTTTCCACTTGTTCTAGAGGCAGAGACTTTTTCAGAAGTTTTGAGGGATCTTGGCAAAACAGTTGAAGGTACAGAAAAGTCAGTGGAAGGGGAAGTCCGTCAAACAGTTAAAAAAATGTTAGACGAAAGGGATCAAGCAGAGAAAAAATTTGATGGAATGATAGACATGATGTCCCGGCTATTGTCCAAATTGGACCAGCAAGCAGCACTTAATGTTTTTCAGCCTTAGAATAATTCAGCTGGAGAAAGCAGTGGAGTTAATGGGAATAATAATAATGGCAGTCCTGAGGTGAATACAAGAAACCGAATTGTGGGTCAGCATGTTACAATCCCTAGTGGGTCATCCTCTACACCCCTTTTTCCCGTCTTCACGCCAAGGGAAGAGCAACAACCGGTTGAAGCTGCACCAACTTTTGCTGATGATGCACGTCAAGCTTACATGGAGTATGTTTCTTTACCTCTTGACTTGAGAGGTACTTGGACCTTTGATCAATACATGAATCAAAGGAGTCGAAGAAATGGAGGAAGGACTGAACAACGTCCTCCCATGGCACCTAGAAATGCTTTCTACCAAGCATTGGGGAAAAATACTATGGAGCATTTTGATGGTAGTAACAAGTGCACAGCCAGATCATGGGTGCAGAAACTAGATAATTATCTCTCTCTCAGACCAATGCCAGAAGAAGATGCTATCAAATTTGCTACTTTGCATTTGGATGGAATAGCTCACAAATGGTGGACTCATGGTTGGGTCACTCTTGGCCATAACCTCATTCACACATATGAAGAGTTTACCAACAAGCTGATTGAGAGATTTGATACCAAGGATCCTGAGTTGAAATTCAGAGAATTGGCTCAGTTAAAACAACAAGGATCTTTAGACAATTATGTGGCTGATTTCCAGAGGTTATCGGTAATGGTGCCTAACATTACTGAGAGAAGACTAGTGGTTCTTTTTGCTGAAGGTTTAATGGAGCCTTTGAAGGGTTGGGTCAAAGCCTTTGATCCACCAACTTTAGATGAAGCCATCAAGAAAGCTAGGAGCATGGAGTTGGCAGCCCCAAGGCCTAAGTTTCATTCAAAACCATTCAGCCAAAAGAAGGATAAAAAACATTCTTCAAATCTTCCTAAGAAGTTTCCACCAAGGTTATCAGAAGAGCTCAGAGAACAGCTTAGAAAAGATGGAGTTTGTTTCACTTGCCGTGAACCTTCGGTTAAGGGTCACTGTTGCTATGGAAGAGGCAAAGCAAATCGAATGGAGGGCTATTCTAATTATGGATCAGAATCTGATTCGTCTGATTAGCAATACAAATCAGCAAGTAGTGAAGGTGAGGAAGCCCCTGAAGAGAAGCCTGATGAGGTGGTAGATGGTAGTGCTTTTGCACAACTATCAAGTTTTCAAAAAAAATGAGTCCTTTTGGGTTCATGGAGTAGTTAATTCACAAAGGATTGTTGCTCTAATTGACACTGGAGCAACTCATAATTTTATTGATGAAGGATTAGTTGCTAAGAAGGGTTTGAAGACTGAGGAATTTGATGGTTTCAAGGTAATGGTTGCAGATGGTTTTACTGTCTTGCACGAGGAAGATTCCTAACCTCTCTATGCAACTGGGAAATTATGAGATTAAAGATGATTTTTATGTGGTAGGAATTGGAGACACTGATGTTGTGCTAGGCATACAATGGCTGCGATCTCTTGGTGAGATCACATTGAACTTGCAAACTATGGAGCTTAAATTTCAGTCCAATGGAAGGAAGGTTGTTCTAAGAGGGATGTCAAATGGGGGCCCTCGAATTGTGTATTTGAAAAGGATGGAAAGGCTGATCCGTCACGATCAAATTGAATGGGCTGCTGAATGTTTGGTTCTACCAGCTGATCCAGTGGAAGAGAAAAGGCAATATCATCCAGATATTCAAGCCTTACTTTCAAAGAAGAGCAAAGTCTTTGGAAGCTTACCTCCTGGAAGACCTCCTGAAAGAGGTTCTGAGCACGTAATTGAATTAGAAGAAGGAGCAAAGCCTGTCATGACTACACCTTACCGTTATCCAAAGAAGCAGAAAGATGAGATTGAAAAAGCCATCAAGGAGCTTTTGGAGAGTGGTTTCATTAGACCAAGCAAGAGTCCTTTTGCTTCTGCAGTGGTGTTGGTCAAAAAGAAAGATGGCACAATGCATATGTGTGTTGACTACCGCACATTAAATCAGAAGACCATTAAGAATAGATATCCAATCCCTCGGATTGATGAGCTTATTGATGAGCTCCATGGGGCTATGTTCTTCTTGAAGATTGATCTTCGTTCGAGCTATCATCAAATCAGAATAAGGGAGGCGGATATAGAGAAGACAGCTTTTAGATGCCATTTTGGGCATTTTGAATTTCTTGTCATGCCTTTTGGTTTGACAAATGCTCCAGCTACATTCCAATCTTGTATGAACAAGATTTTTAGACAGCAGTTGAGGAAGTTTGTGCTCATCTTCTTCGACGATATTCTCATCTTCAGTAAGAGACTTGGGAAGAGCACCTCAAGCACTTGGAAGAAGTGCTTAGCATTTTGGAGGTTGAGTGTTTGTTTGCCAAAGAATCAAAGTGTGAGTTCAGGATGAAGGAACTGTTGTATCTCGGCCACATCATTAGTGCCAAGGGTGTTAAGGTTGATCCAGAAAAGATTAAAGCCATCCTTGATTGGCCACCTCCAAAGAATGTTTCTCATTTGAGAGGATTTTTAGGGTTATGTGGATTCTATAGAAGATTTTTGAAAGGATATTCTCATCAAGCAGCCTCTCTCATAGATCTTACAAAGAAAGGAGCTTTTCTTTGGACTAAGAAGGCACAAGAAGTTTTTGATAAGTTTAAGCAAATCATGAGTACGTGTCCAGTGTTGGCTCTTCCAGATTTTACAAAACCATTTGAATTACAATGTGATGCTTCAGGTGAAGGTGTTGGAGCTGTTCTAATGCAAGACAAACATCCTATTGTCTTCGAGAGCCGGAAGTTAAGAGGAACAGAAAAAACTTACTCCATTTATGACAGAGATGCTTGCCATCATACATGTTTTGTCTAAATTCTGTCAATATTTGGTGGGAAGTAAATTTGTTGTTAAGACTGACCACAATAGTCTTAAACATTTTATGCACCAAAAGGATTTGAATGAAAGGCAGCAGAAGTGGGTAAGTAAGCTTCAAGCATATGAATATGTCAAAGGGAAAAATAATGTAGTGGCTGATGCTCTTTCAAGAAGGCCTCATTTGCAGTCACTTTGTGAGTTATCAGCAGATTGGAAGGAGTTAATTGCTGCTGATTATGTTAAAAATCAATTTGCAACCAGCTTGCTAGAAGGTCATTTGGTTGATGAAAGGTATAAGTTGGTTGATGGGATAATTTACTATAAAGATAGAATCTTTTTAGTGCATGAATCTAAGCTTAAAAAGAAGATTCTACAATCTTTTCATGATGTTCCCCTTGCTAGTCATCAAAGGATTTTCAAGACTTATAAGCAGATTCGTGAAAGATTCACTTGGAAAGGGTTGAAAGAAGAAGTCTTGAACTACATTAGAGAGTGTCCGATTTGTCAAAGAAATAAGAATGAACACTCTTATCCAGCTGGTCTGCTACAGCCCTTGCCCATTCCGAATCAGAAATGGGAAAGTATTGCAATGGATTTTATCACGGGGTTGCCCAAGGTGCAAGGACGAGATTGTATTTTTGTTGTGGTTGATAGACTAATAAAATTTGCTCATTTCTTTGCTGTCACCACTTCATTTACAGCAGCTCAAGTGGCTGAGTTGTTTTTTAGAGAGGTCTTCCGTTTGCATGGATTGCCTAAAACTATTGTCAGTGATAGGAATAGCAAGTTCCTAAGTGTTTTTTGGCAAGAGACCTTCAGATTGAGTGGGATAGTGCTTACTCCAAGCACTAGTTATCACCCACAAATAGATGGGCAATTAGAAATTGTTAACAAATAGTTAGAAGGCTACCTAAGAAACTATGTTTTAGGACAGCAAAGAGCTTGGATTAAATGGCTTCATTTAGGAGAGTATTGTTATAACTCTTCTTATCATATGTCAATTAAGATGTCACCTTTCATGGCTCTTTATGGTTATGAAGCTACTTGTTGTGACCTTTTTCACACATCGCCCCATTCAAGATGGGGACCCCTAATTTTGCTCCATTCTGGTCATTTTGCCTTTGGTTTTTGTGTCTCTCTCTCTTTCTCCGTCTGTCTCTTTTCTATGGTCTACTTTCTGGGGACGTTCCCGTCTGCAAGCTTCAACATGAATTTGGCCAAGTCTGAGAATTAGGGTTTGAGTCTTCCTGGTCAGTTTGAGGTCATAAAGGGTCAAGTAAAATGAATATATTGAAACTTGAGCTTAACGTTCTTGTTAGTATGCATCCAGCAGGCTCCCAGCCAGTTTTCATCAAATTCTGAGGTACTTACTATTTTTAGTAAGTCTGCAATTCAGGGCAATTTGTCAGCATTTTTGAGGTTCCGATCATCACACGGCATTCAGAGTATATCAGACTGCTTGCATGCCAAATTTGAGCAAAAACGGACAACTTACTATTTTTAGCAGTCCGACTTCCAGGGCAGATTTCAGGGTCCAGATGCAGAGTTTTTCTTTGCATGTCTGGATATTCCTTCTGGGTTTTTCGAGACCTTCGCGACGATATAACATGCAAGTCGAGATGATCACTTTCAGGATTTAGCCTTCCGAGGCTATTTTTAGGGTTTGCATGTCGAGCTTTTCTTTGCATGTCAGGTGATTCCTGATGGGTTTTTCGAGAGCCAGCGATGGTGAAACGTAAGCGAGGATTCTCCTTCGATGAGAACTTACTATTTGCTACTAGCGAGGTGTGTCGGTATACACCCGTGATTCAGTTCCACGGTGGTGCAATCTGCAACGAAGACAAGCGGAGATCTTTTTGATGCAGCATGCATTTTAAAGTTAGGGTTTCCAGCTTCGGAGCCTAAAAATAGGCATCAAAAGTCAAAATCTTCAAAATCCGATGTAAACCACTGCGATCAGCGTTCTCCAGGCTATCTGCTGGTGAAATTTCAAGTCAAAAGGAGCACTTACTATTTATAGTAAGTCAGATTGAAACATGCTAAAAATAGTAAATCAAGTGCATGCGTCGCGCGACAGGTCACGTGGTGAGGAGCGCCTCATCAAAATTTCAAGTCGATCCGAGCAATGGAGCTATCAGAAATAAGAGCTTACTATTTATAGTAAGCCACCTTCAGAAACAGGCTATAAATAGCAGGGTGACTAAAAGTGGCAGTGCTGACAGGTTGATAAGGTTATGAAGAAGCTACGTTTAAAATTTCAAGTTGATCTGAGCTTCAGAAATGCAAAAATGAGAAGGCTTACTATAAATAGCAGGGTGTGAAAGTTGGCAAAAACAAAGAAAATTTTCTAAGTCCAAAACTTCGTCCTGCAGCCATGGCAAAATGCGCCCAGTTGATGAGGAGGCATAAAAAATTCTAAGTTTGAACTTCATCCAGTAGACAGGCCTAAATGCGCCAAGTTTGCAAAAAGTCAAACCAAAAGTCAAAGAGGTTTTCATCCTGCAGCAGGGGCAAAATGCGCCCAAAGTGAAAGAATGAAAGTTGAAAAAATTTCTAAGTATGAAAAATCCGCTTCACCCCTCAGAATGCGCCCATCCTTCACAAGCATGAAAATGCGCTCAAAATTCAAAGAGTCAAAGCAAAGGCAAAGTTTCCATCCTCCTCAAGGGCTAAAATGCGCCCAAGCTCATCCATGTGAAGACAAAATTTTGGAAGGTGAAGGGTCACCCAAAGATGTTGGAGATTTCATCCTTCACAAGTATGGAAATGCGCCCAACTTGCATGCTTGTCCTCCTCACCCTCCTAAATGCGCCCAAATGAGCTCACATGAAGACAAAAAAGCGGAAGTTGAAAAGCCACATGAAGGCATTTGCAAGTTCGTCCTCCTCCTACAAGGAAATGCGCCCATGTTTGGATGGTAAATGGTAAATACAAGTGGTAAATAAGGCGAAAATGTTACCTAAACATGGTGAAAGGTGGTAAAAGCTTGGGCGTTATCCTCCTTCATGGCTAGAGTGCGCCCAAGGTGGTGGGCCTTAGATAATTTTGCTAGGCGTGATTTCTCCAAGAGTGTTGGACGCCTAAGGTGATATGTTAGAGTATATTTCATGGCGTTGAAAATAAAATGCTAAGTGAAGTATGCGCCAATGTTTGAAGGGAGTTATAAGGTGATTTTAAAATACCTTGAAGGCGTTGGAATGTTTGAGATTGGTGAAAATAAAATGAAGTGTGCTAGGCGCCTCAAGGGGAGACAAAATATTTTCTAAGTGTTGAAAATTCTCTAAGGCGTTGGGCTTTTGAATGAATATTTTCCAAGTGTGGAGTGAAGGTAAAATGTGCAAGGCGTGCCGGGAATGTAAACTTTCTTCCATATGAAGTTGATTAAAAATTCCTCTCCACTGGCAATCAAAATTTTTCTAAGGCAAGTTTTCAAAAGTGCAAGATGATTTAAATATTTTCTAAGGCAAATTTATTTTCCTTGGAAAATACGCCTAGAGCTTCAAGTTGATGAAAATTCTCAAAGCACGAGCAACTTTTCTCAGTGATGGAGTCAGAGACAAGGATAATTCAAGTTCTTCAAATTTTTCAAGAAGTCTGGGCAACACAGAGTAATCACAAGCGAAGAACGAATTTAAATGATGGAAATAATATTTTTCTAAGGTTCAAAATTCGAAAAATTAAATGAACCCGTTCGTTGGGTACCCATGAATTCGAGACATTCTGACAAAAATTTTCTTCTGGGTACTGGACGTTTGCGATGATGAATGGATTTCCAAATCTTTCAAGCTTCGCCGACACTTTTTCAGTGAAGAATTTAATCAGTGCTCGAATTGTGGATTTTCCTAAGGGGGAATTTTAAATTTTCTAAGGCAAATTTGAATAAAATGAGTTTTCAAGATGAATTTTCTTCGAACGATGAATCGAAGTCGATTGCCTAGATAATTTTGACTAAATTCGTCGGGGATGAATTTTCAGGAGCGAATGATGAGGTAAAAAATTCGAATTCAAGTGACAGAGCTCCGGCTGGCGAGTTAAAAGAAGATGAATTAAATCAAATTTTCAAAAACAAAATCCAGAACGCCAGTCAAAGTCAGGTTTCTAGAAGAATAATATTCCCGACGACTGGAGACAAGTGTCAGAAACACCAGGGAGGGAAAATTCGAATTCTTGAAGTGGAGTAGTGGAGTTTAATGGCATTGGCTAAAATTAACGTCTTCTAGAATTTGAATTTTAGCTATAAAATAAGCAAGTTTTTCATTCACTTTCACAACTGGAGAAAGGCGAATTTGCTAAGTCTGAGTGAGCTTGAAGAAGTTCGAATTTTGCTGAGGAATTGAGTTTGCTGAGGAGGCGCACTTGGAGTTAATTAAATTTGTGCTGAGAGAAGTACGCCTTAAGTTGCTGAGAGGTTGAGCTTGCTTGTAAAAGTTGCTCAAAGAGGTACGCCATTGCTGAAAGCTTGAAAAGTACGGCCTTGCTAGTGTTGAAGTTTGAAATCTGATTTGATTGAGTTTAGTCGAAATTGCCAGTTGAAAGAGACGCCTTGTATTGAGTTAAAATATTGAGAACTTTAAAAGTACGGACTTGCAAGTGTGGGATTGCTGATTGCTGAAGTTGAAATTGCTGATTGCTAATTGTGAAGTAAATTTGTCAGAGTTCACTTAGAAATCCGTTCTAAGTGTTGAAATTCGAACTTATTGAAGAAAAGAAGCTGAGGTTTGCAAACGTGAAAGATATTGCAGCTTCTAGAATTCAACTGCAGCCCCTATATCATGTATCATTTTTACAAATTTAATTGCTGATGAATGTTTGTTATGTTGCAGATGGCTGAAGCGAGGACAACCGGAAAGGACAATGGTGCCTCAAGACAGGCTACGATCAAGAAGCTCAGCAAAACATTCATGCCAGAGTCGAAGTTTATTTCAAAGCTGGGCAAGTTGACAGACACTAACCTGGGCTCCGTCAACTTGGAGACCCTCAAGAACAGGCTGTTCGGGATTGGAAGTCATCGGGCTTCAATCACTTCGCACAACATCGTCCGAAGTGGACTATATGCAGCTGCTGGTTTTCCGCCAGCCATTCAGTGCTCAGAACTTATTATGGAGTGCGCCAACTGTTACGAGAAAGAACACCGGTCGATCACGTCACCAGATGGCCAAGTGCTTGCCAACCTCACTCCGGCAGCCATTGGTGAAGCTTTCGGGATCCCGGTGCATAGAAACATGATTTACAAGTCCAGGGAGCGAGCGGAGCGGATGTATGCTTCAGCTTTCGAGAGATGCATGGATACAATTAGCACTCACGGATGAGCACTCAAACCTTCTCTCGAAGTTGCGAAGCAGATCATAGCAGAGGACTTGAAACAGGAATATGTGATCTTATCATGTTGCTGAGCAGGGTTGGTGGTTGCCCACAGTCCTATATTTTTGAGCCTGGATGTTTTATTACATCAACCTGGTGTTAGAAGGAAAGGATTATGTCAATTGGGCTGAGATGATCAGCGATAACATACATGAGCAACTCCTGAGCTTGCGAAGGACTAAAACGTTTTACATGAGCTCTTATCTCATTTATATGTTGGCACGGATGACGAGGTACAGAGGAATTTCTTACAAGGAACCCATCGGTTGTGGCTCTCATCAATTCAAAATCCATGAGGCGTGTACACAGTTGCACCTGTCAAGCACAACCTACTACAAGCGTGTCAACGATTCATTCACCATGTACATCACGAGGCTGCTTCAGGAGAGGTTGCATCACAGAATCTCTAGGGATGCCCAGGAGCTAATTGAGAGGTATGGGTGCTGGTTTATACAGTTTCCAAGATTTTCATATATTAGGCTGCAAGGATTTTCTTCATACCCATATAGGCTGCCTAAGTACCCAACCGATAAGATAATAATGCTAGAGGTATCCAGACAATTGCTTGCCTTTGACAAAATCCAGAAGAAAAAGAAGAAAGGGGGGATAGAGTTTTCAATTGTGATGGGCAACTCGGATGAGGTGTGTCCTTCGATACAGGCAGCTAGGGAAGCCGAGAGTGAGCTTCAGTTTTATCATTTCTCATATCATACTAGCCGACAGCACTATGACCCACACCATAACATCAATTGGGTTCTGTCGGAAGAGTTTAAACATAAGGCCACCATAGAGGATTATTGGGCTGATGCAGTGGATGAGATTGAAGTGAGGAAAAGGATGTTTTCTCGGTTGCCGATTACTCTGATCAGGGAGTGTGAGGTAGTTCCAGTTCCGGACCAGGTCAATGAGGACATGGATGTTGTTCATCCAGACTATGCAGCTGTTCGGGATACTCCACTTCCGCCTATTGATTGGTCAGAGCCCGAGGTTGCTGATCTTGATACTCTTTCCATCCCAGTTATGACATTCACCAGGGCATGGGTTGATAGGAGAGTGAACAGATTGAAAAGTAGGTCAATTGCCTTGACTTACAACTTGATGGGAGATCACAGGACGCCCACCACAGGAAGGAAGAAACAGATTACACGGGGTCCAGAGTCCAGAAAGAAAGAGCTAGTTCAGCCAGAGCCTCCACGAGTCACAGTGGCAGTACCTTTGGAGACACGTTCTCCAAGCATACAGGAGGTGTCTTTATTTGCTGATCAGAGAATTGCAATGAATCAGGTACCAGAGATACAGGATGATATTCAGCCTCCACGGAGGAAGTCAATTGGCCAGAGTGCCAATGTACCTGTCAGGATTGATCAGCACGATGATGAGGGGACCATTACTGACCCTCCCGGTTTGTTGTGAGGAGATAGGCCATGAATGATGGCGATGATGATGATATAGTGTCGGGTGACACTCAGCCACTCGAGGACAATGAGCCTCGCCAGAATGAGGAAGAAGTGGAACAGGTTAGAGAAGTCGAGGCACAGGAGCAGCAGCCCTTTGATATACTATATGAGGTGCCCGATTGGCTTAGAGATAGAATGCGAAGAAGCCCGAGTGAGGAGATTGATCCAGCAGTTGAGATGGAAGAATTTTTGAACCGGATCAGTGCTCCTCCACCGAAGAAGAAGGCAAGAAAGTTTGCGAAGATCTCCACGGATGAGGATGGCTCTCGTACTCTTCCGTTCTTTGTCCACAGGTGGTGATCCGAATGAAGCGACTCCCGAAAGTATGTGGTCACCACTCTTGACTTGGGAGACGTCACGGTGCTTTCCGGTGTTGAGGTGTGAAGTATAACTCCTTCCCTTGCCCTCGGGATAGATTGTTCAAAAAGAAGGAAAATATAAAGAAGTTGAAAGCGAGAACACAAGG
>VDFB02103118.1:0-44577 GCA_007258455.2 Sequoia sempervirens
GATGATATAGTGTTACAAATGAGTTGTTGAATATGAAATTTGACATTGATGGACAGGTAATTTTGAATAAAATAAAATAAAATTGATTATATTTCATTTTGAAATCTAAGATTAACTATATTTATCTACTATGAATAAAAATGAATATAAACTAAATGCAATGAAAATTTAGGGTCAAGTCTTAATCCTATGTCTCTAGACCCTTTAGCTCCTAAAATTATATGGTCATATTGAGTCCACATGTATGCAATTTCTAAGTAAATAGTAAATATACATGTCGATATTTTTTCCTTATATGAATGGTAATCTTAAAATTCATATTTGATGATGAACAGGTGGCTGGTTGGACCTTCAACATTAGGACTTTTTCAGTAGTAGTGGTCATACAAGTTTCAGTGAGGTAAGTTTTATTATTTTTTATTATCATGTTTGCAAATAATGTTAGGTAGATTTTGGTAAAATAACATTGTTCTAATTCAATTGATGACATTAGTTCAAACTTCTCTCGATATTTATGACATAATGGGCATAGTTGTGATATTTTTTCCTTCAGTACCTTTGACGGGGTATGAGCTAGATTAGTATTTCATTTTTCATTTATAGTTTAATCTCACATCTACTAATGTAATTTTAAATGATATTAATCTTTAATCTAATTTATTTCTTGATGCTTGTCACAAGGGGTCACAACTTTAGTTCATGCACTTGCCCAAGCAATGAATAGACAAAGAGAAGCAATGAATGATTGAGATGAATTATCACCTTGTGATACGTGACTATTCACCATTATATATTTCAGTATATCATATCAATGTGTATATTTTTTATTGTATTAGGTAGAGATTTGAAAAAGTTTAGAGACAAGTTCAATTTAGCAGGTTTGAAAGAAACATACATTGGTTGCCTCTCCATTTACTTGATAGAAAAATAGTTATTGGATCTTCCATCTCACTCCATAGGACTAATTATATTATGGCTTTGTTGTATGCATATATGGATTTTTTGTAAGATTGTATGGATTTCTTGTACATATATTTTTATTTTACAAGCATATAACATTGTATGCCTATATGGCTTTGTTGTGAATAGATATTTGTTTTATCAATGTTGTCTATATTTGCTATAAAATGAGGGCTTCTAGGAAAATAGTTTGTTACATGTATATTATGCAAGTATTCGATATATGTCTCATGTTATTCTTAATTCTACTTATTTTTATATTTATATCTTCCTAACACACCAAGCTTTACTATTTTTCGATTTGAGATAATAATTATAAGATGTGAATACACCTAAAATGATTAATTAACTTTTAATTTTAAACAAGAAAAGAATGGATAGAAACTCATTTCCATGACCACATGGATCATCATTTCATGAAAACTTACCACCTCATGTACCTTGTTATCCCATGAACACCAAGCATGGTGGATCATTTACCATTGTCTCAAGTAATTTCCTATTTTCATACTCATGTCATTTTCTATTTACTTTTTTGTCCATTTGGGAGAACATCTTAATGCATACATATATATTGAGAAATTTTGATACATTCAGCTAGACCATGCATTAATAATGCCTATTCATGCACCTTTCTCAATAAATCCATTACCCATTCTAATTTGACTAGTTCCAATTCTATAGCAAAAATATCTGCAATGTGTCCCTTCCCTATCTATTGATGAAATCCTTTACTTGATGATAATCCTAGAGTTATAACATTGAACACCATACTATGCTTATCCAAAATAGATCAAATATTATCATGAAGTGTCTTACCTATGGATGAAGCTAATTTTTTCTCTATTTGATGTGTATTACAAGATATTTGTCCCATCCTAATATTTATGATGACTCTTGGGGCTCCATCTTCAATACCTAAAAGAGTTTCCTCTTTTCCCTTTAATTGTGGTGAACTCTCCAATATAATGTAACTATTGCATTCCCAACACTATATTGTTCTCTCCTATATCCATGCCATGGAAATTATCACACACCTTGTGTCTAACCAATGTGATCAATTTTTTAATTCCTTCTCGGTACTAGGAATGGTGAAGACTTTAGTATCCCATCCTCTATGAATTATTCTTCATACATCAAAGGGTGAAAAACTATTTGTAGCTTGATTCCAAAAGCATCACACTATTATTAGTAAAAAATATCAAATATCAACATGAAATCTATTTTCTTATCACCTTCCAACATCAATCATCACTTTGTCCCTACAATTGTGACTATGTTCATTAGACCATAGTCTATGTTAGGCATCATAACTTTTTCTTAAAATTTAGATCTTAGCTCCAAGGGGTGACCCATGAATTGTGAGCATTAAACCTTTATAAATTTTTTAGAATTCATAACATATGCTAAATGATTCTCCATTAGATTTCTTTTTATTCAAATGCATAGGATGAAGAAATCATTAGAAATAATTGTATTGATCTCATCAAAGCCATTTTACTTCTTATACCTCAAAATATCACCTAATCCCATATGCACAAATAATTTTAAACTTGATTCAAAGTATATATATTCCCTATATTAAAAGTTGTATCCTTCACCCTTTCACCATTTTTAGAATGCCTCCCTTGATGACAAGAATCTTGTAATGAAATTGTATGGAGCAAAATATGACATATGACCATATTTTTCATACCTTAATTTGCAATGAAAGTACCCACCTTCATTTTTTGGTGTAGGAGTTGAGAGATTCTCAACATAACCATTCTAGCGACTTGAGATTTCAAAGTTAGGATCAACCAAAACATTCTCCCCAATTTTATTCCCATCAACATAACAACTCTAAAAATCCATCACATATTGCATGAATCACCTTTTGGAAGATCAATGGTTAGTTCATGGATTGACACATCATTTTCCATCATGGAATCTTCACATTCAACAAGTGATGCCTTTTACTCCTTAATGTGATCAATAATTTTCTAGAAAACACATTCCTTAGAAGTTAATAAAATATCTTCTTTTGACAAGGGATCCTTACCTTCAACTTACATGGTATAACTCTTTTGTCCTTACTCAATGGTCTGATTTAGCAATGTATTGTGGCTTCAATTTTGAATGTTCTTCTTTTGTTTCTCTTTCCTCATTAGAAACTTCTTCAAATTATAAATTTCCCTCTTCCTTTTTTATCCCTCTTATATAGAATTTTGATTATCTCAAAATACTCATCAAAGGGAACTTGATAATTAAATTTCTCATCCGTTTCTTAATACTAGTCAAGGACTTTGGAGGCTTTAGGTTTACAACACCTTTCCTTATCCTTCTATATTGTTATCAACACATCTTAAAAAGGATCTATGTCTTCTTCCCTTTGTAATAAATTTTCTTGAATAAATATAGGTTGCTTGTGCTAATTCATATTCTTTATTCTTTGATACCTTGCAAGCTGGAAAGATCTAAGCTCTGATATTATTGTCATAAACTCAATTAAACAACCTTATGAAATAGATAAATTTTCAAACATGTGCAAGTTCAAGTGCTAACCATATTGAAATTAATGTTGATCATCAATATAGAAAAAATCATGAACCCTTATCAACCAAAATACACAACATTCTATAAAGCTAAAGTGATTTATGAAACTCTTGATTGTTGAAAGTAATCAATTTGTTGATGTATTCCAACTAGAAATGTATGAAACCCTTATGTATTTCTTCAACATCAATTAAAAGTCAACAAAATAAATATATTAATGAACACACAATATGGAAGATCAACAACACCATGTATGTATTCATATAAAATAATATGAAGATGTGTACAAGAGGTGATTGTGTTACCCATTGGTGATGAAATCCACACTATAAACCTCCATACCACAATACACAAACTTATGAAATAATCTAAAACACTCACAAAATATGAAGGTTGTAAACCAAAAACACACTTTAAAATCAACTAACTAGCCCATTAACACTGTAGTGACATTGTAGTAGCAAGATAGAAACTTGAAATTTATCCAAAAAATATTAACTTGAAGTAGAATAATTTTCTTATAAATGTGAATAAAAAAAACTACAACCAAAAAGCCCAAATGTGATCCTTGAGTATAATCACCTCAAATGGATGTAGGAATTTTTGTCTCCAAATCTAGCCATGTTAACCAAGAGGGTTTTTATCTTATAGATCTCAAACACCAAGGATTTTCATCCTTCAATGCTTCAAAATCCAAATTGGAAGGAATAATTGAAACACGACAAAATTAGTCATTTTTCTCTAAGCCTTAACTTCTCTTTTATAGGTGCATACTTTGGACCTCCCATTTTATTTTATTTTATTTTTAAATTTTTTCCTCCAAGTATTTTAAATAATTTTTAAATTACATCATGAATAAAGTGTTAATTTTTTTTCTATAATATTACATAGAATCTATAATAATATTTTAGTTACCCCTTTTGAATAAAACGATTGGGTCTAATTAAAATATTATTATTATTTCTCTTAGCCTATGAAAATAAAATAGTTTGTAGATCTTCAATTAATTATTTTCATTTTT
Source organism: Sequoia sempervirens (assembly GCA_007258455.2). NCBI lineage: Eukaryota > Viridiplantae > Streptophyta > Pinopsida > Cupressales > Cupressaceae > Sequoia > Sequoia sempervirens. The sequence continues at coordinate 4,517 of VDFB02103118.1, forward strand.
GAGAAGGGAACATGACAAGAGCCCTAATAAGTAGAAGAAGGATGAAACATATGAAAAATAAGGATCTATGTGACTTTCCCTCCTTGATCTCATGTAGACTTTAAGATTTAGTTTTCTTCAATTCCAAGAAAAAAGAGGCAAGGTTGTCTTGCAACAAGATAAATTTTTCTTTCCTCTTCATCAAAGATGGAAGAAATTACTCTTTGATGTGTGAGACAATTATTTTGATAAAAAAATAAATTTCCTTAGACTATCCAATATATTCCCACGATTGTGTTTAATCCAATTCAAGGCAAGTTGTAAAATAGCAGCAAGAAGATGTCAAATTGTCAATCATCATGAAATAAAATATTGTTAAAATTGTGTTTTAATTCACAACTTTCAGAGTGACACAAAATAGAATAGCATGTATAGTAAACTCATTTTCAAATTTTTAGGGAAAACTCCCTTTCAATATAGAACCTAAGGATTTCAAATATGCAATGCAAACAAACTAAAATTAAAATTTAACTTTTTATTTCTCAATCTAGGGCATGAGATAATTCAACACTTTTGTACTAAATAGATTTTGTATATAAAATTTATTTACTACAAAAATATTTGACATGACTAAAGGGCATTTCAAGTGGAGTTTTGTTGGTTGACTTGATACATTTGGTATAAAGGGTCCTGGTATTTGTTGTATGACATGATATAAAAGGGTTCATTTTCATGTGGACGATTCATTGATGCTATATGTGTAAAGGATTGTTCCCTAAGTGTATTGACATCACAATTTGCGGGTAGTAAATAGCACCTCCTTGTGCAAGTTTCAACATGTATTAATTTGGATCAACCCGTAACATAGCATCAAGTGCTCTAACAAGGAATGAGTCTTGTTGTATTTCTAATAGATCTTTAGGAGTAAATCCTTTGAACTTGTTGGTGACATCTTCTATGTGGATCATTTGAACTTGAGACATTTGGGTTTGTTTTGGAGTACTATACCCTTTAGGGCCAGAACTGGGTATTCCTAGACTCGTGTCAATAACACTTGTGGTGGTGGGTGTATTATAACCACTAGGATTTGATTCCATGTTTTTCTTATGTTGAGATCTCGTTGTAGGCATAAAACTTGTAGTAGTCCTATGAGATGCAGTTTGTGGAGTTGAATGAAGATGGTTTTGTTTGGATGTTTGAGCAGCTTCAAATTAGGCTAGTTGTGACACTTTAAGTGATTTTGGACCAATTTTGGATGATGTTTGGATGAGTGGGAGATATGAAACCTTCAATTTAGACAAAGTTTGTTTTGACTAGATCTTGTGTTAAATGTGTGTTTGAGGATAATCCTTGCTTATCCTAGATACCTAAAATTGTCTGAGTGTATCACACATCTTGATTTCACCTTTTAACATCATTTTCCTCATTATCACCTAATTCCTCATTTTAATTAAATACTTTTCAATTATTTGATTAAATTCATCATTTTCCTATATTAATTGAATAATTAACGTTATTTGATTAATTCATTATTTTTCATCATTTCTCACTAATTTCCCCTTAATTAAATAATTTTGAATTATTTAATTAAATTCAAATTTTCTTCTTTCCACCATGATTAAATAATTTTAATTATTTAATTAAATCTAATTTTTCTTCAACCCCACTTGATTAAACAATTTTTGATTATTTAATTAAAAATTTTAATTTCTTCTCATCCTCACAATTAAATAATTTTCATAATTATTTAATTCCCTAATTTTTCCTCCTACTTGCACAAAAAATATTCCTTTTTCAAAAGAGAATATTCCCTTTTCAAAATATCTTTTCCCTCCAAAATATCTAAATGACATATTCTCTCCAAAAATAATATTCCATAATTCAAATTCAAATTAAAATTTGAATAGATATTTTCCCTCCAAAATATCTTTAACCAATTTTCCATGAAATGAAGATATTTTAGGCTCTCATTCATCCTCCACCCTTGATCTCCATGATTTCCTCTCAACCATTGACCCTTAGATTTAATCTTGATCGTTGAACAAAAATATTGAAATCTATAAAACGACTCATCCCTCCATGAAAATCATTCACAATTTTCATAAGCATAGGCATTCTCTTGAATTCTTGAGCCAATCTTGAGCATTTGCAAACTCCTTTTGTGAAGCACATCAATCAATATTCTGCAATCATGGATTATGCACAATTTGAGCAATCCACATCACAAATTATCATCAATCCACAATGGGATTGAAGGTTTGCATGTTTTCCTAGTTTTAATGGTTTTTGAATTGCATTTCAATTACTTTAGATTAAATATTTGAAGCATTAGCACATTGATTTCATTGAGTATGTGTTATAATGATCTTAATCTTGTAAGTTTTTAGTGTTTTCTACTCTAATGGCTTGAATTATGTTGTCTAACCATCACTCATATTTCCCCTAAAACAATTATAATATGAGGTCCTGAATGCCCAAAATGACTCCTAGTACAATATTGATTTATGCTCTTTTTTTATGGTGAGATGATGTATGGTTCTAAACAAGTGCCTATCTATTGGGAAACAAAGTTGTAGCACATTGAGAAGAGAACAAATTAGAATAAAAGAACTTGGAGCTATGCATTTTTCATACACCAAGGATCACGGAACTTTATGATAGAGCATGCATAGTAGTCCAAGATATAATTGTATATATTCATACATAATATGATAGAGATTGTTACAATACTTGCAAAATTTTCAAAATGTTGTTACATTCATCAGACCCAAATTACATTCATGCTAGAAAATATGGCAAAAGAAAATCCCTATTTATGACTAAGAAACCAACCTGAATACATAATGTCATGAAGACATTTTGCAACAAAATCCACTTACAATACTAATCTTTTTCTATTCCATACATTTGTAATCCATTGAAATGAATTGGACTTGGCTTCAATAGTTTCCTTGCAAATTTTCAGCATTTGGAATAAACCAACCTCCTTTGAAAATGATCTTAAAATGTACTTTAACACCTCCAAGGCGTCAAACCCTAATCGTTGCACTATAGCACATAAAAATCCACAACTAGGGATGAATGAATGAATGAATGATTTTAATATTGTCCACGAGACCATCAGCCTATGGGACCCAAAGTTTGGTCTTTAACCGTTTTCAACTTTCTTTCCAAGTCAGCTATCCTATTATGAATCTTGATCAGGAAGCTGGCGATCATGAGAAGCCTATCCTCTATAAAAAGCTCATTTAGATTAGCCACCTTCAAGTTACCCTCATACTGGATACAAATGTCTTCATAAGTTGCACACTCGAAGATAAAGTGACGTTCGGTCTCAACCACACCCTTGCTATAGAAAATACAAGTTCTTTGCTCCCACACTTCCTTGGGGACAATCCACCTACCTATTTCACATCTAAGATGATGAGACCTAGTCCTTAGTTGTGCAATGAGAAGCCTCACTTTACCTTTAATTGGGACCCTTAGGTAGTCTTTTTCGTCATGCTCCCACATGGGGTTGAATTCTTTGATATAATGTGCTTTTTTACGACCAAGTTGTCTAGCCCACATAGCAACTCTAAACTTCTCGAACAATTTTTTTTTATCTCCTCATTAGTGTTAGGACATTCATGCAACTTAATGTCCCACTTTCTCAACCAATTGCTATTTTGTTTCATCCAAGTCTTCTTCCTCTGTAGGTTTAGCTCCTCTTCAACAACCAATTTCGGCCAGCATTGCATATCCATGTTTTCAACATTTTTTAAATAACTTAATAATCGAATCACAGCTGAAGCCTCCATCGGAAACATCCCAGCTTCAACCAAAAGAATCCTGTAGGGAACTGAAGTCTTGACTTTGATACTAGTAGTGATTAAGTGCTTTTAAATTCTTTCAACCTGCCTCCACTTGTGGCTTGACATGCTACTTCCCCAAACTTCACAACCATAAAGGACCACCGATGTAACCAACAAACCAAAAAGGGTTTTCTTAGTCTTCCAATCCCATAATTCTGTTATCCTACACCTGTTCTGCATCAAGTAAGAAGCTCTCCAACCACCTTGAATCCTTTTCATTCTACATGTCTCCCAACTGAGCCTATTGTGAAAGTCAATACCCAAGAATTTGTATTATTCTACCACCCCTAAAGGGCTCCCTTCAAAAATAAAATCAACCTATTGTTTCTTCCTTTTTCAGAGAGAAAACCATAACTTTAGTTTTACCAGTGTTCACTTGCATCCCAACCTCTTGACAAAAGAGCTCAAGAGCCTTTAAATGCTCTCTTAGACCAAGGGCAATTTTGGCAATTAGAATAAGGTCATTCGTATATAAAAGTAACTTCACCACATAAACAACAAATTGAATGCCCTCCCCAACATTTTTGTTCAACCAATCTTCAAGCTTATCAATATACAACCCAAACAAGGTGGGAGACAAGGGGCATCCCTGTTTGACCCCAATGTCATTACCAAAGCACTCAGGCATGCCATCTTTGGTTCTAATTTTAGCTCTAACTTGCTCATATAGCATATGGACAACCGCTCTGAATTCATTGCGAATCCCAAGTTCCTCCATTCTATCCCAAAGTTTGTCCCTAGGCACAATATCAAAGGCTTTTTTGAAGTCCATGAAGTAGCAAAAGGCTTCTTCCCCTTGAATTTCCCACACTTTTTCAATGAAGTGCCTAAGCGTGATGCAATGATCTATAGTAGAGTGTCTTGGCCTGAATCCCGCTTGACCTTTAGCCCTTTTACCTTCTTTTTCAGCCCAACTATTGATCTTGCATTCAAGCATGCTCCCAAAAAGCTTTCCAAAGAGGGGATTGACCATCATAGTATTGTAGTTGGAAGGATTATTGATGTCCCCACTTTTATGTAAAGGAATGACCACACTAGTTGTCCATTCATCTGGAAAGCCCATTTGCGTGATGTTATTAAAATGAAATTTGATGAGAGGAGTAAGGAGCTCAATGCCCCACTTTAAGAATTCAGCCTACAACCCATCAATGTATTGAGCAGGATGAATCTTGCTCAAAATAGGTGCTTTAAATCGATGGAGGACATTTGCATTTACTTTTGGTTTAGGCTTAACCTACACACTCTAAGGGTACACTCATTAGGTGGCCCAACCCATTCCCCTGACAGTACCATGTGATATCATTTTTATGTTACCGATTTTTGAAGGATTTCGTTAGGTAACTTCATATCTCCATTTTTACTTTTAAACTTATTGTTTTACTCCACGTTTCATATGGGAATAAATATGCTCGAACATTTTTGTGTTGAAGGAAAAACATAAGACAACATATTAAAAGGAAATTATGTTGTTATTTCTAAGAGATATATTAGACGGAAGGGAAGATTAATTAGAAATGCCTTGTTTTTTATAAAATATATATAAGGCGTGTTTAAATTAATTAAAAAAATGTTTTAATAATATACTGAAATATGATGATGCCCCTTTTTAAATATATAATAAAGATGTTTAAATAATTTAAATTTTTATATAATTAATTTAAAAAAATTGTTTAATAAAAATACATATAATGAAAGATGATGTAAAATATTTAATAATAAATATTATATGCAATGAAAGATTTTAAAACAAATTTTATACAATAAATCATTTTTGAATATTTTATACTTTTAATTTTTATAAATATATTTTTATTATGTTTTAAGTGACTTTAATCTATACACACTGATTTCCTCATGAGAACATGTCTTTTATGATATTATATTTATATAATATTATTATTATCCTACTTTTAAAATAATATAAATATACTAATTAAAATTCTTGAACAATAATATGCATATTTTTTTTCTTAGTATTTGATTCTTTATTTTTATTTACCTAAGATTTATTTTTTACCTCACAAATATTCAAGAATTTTTTATTATATTTAGTCATGAAACAACTCATAAAAAAATTTCAAGAAAATAAAATAACAACAATCAATATTTGCAAGCACTTTTAATTGATTAGTATGAAACATATTAAAACAAAAACTAATTCCAATAACACTTTTTTAAATGATTTGTGAAATTCAAATTTAATATCATTTTCTTTCTCTTTTCTTTATTCATAAATTTTTTTTTTTTATTAAATTAATAATATTAAACAATAATGATTCCCCCATTACATTATAATCGTACTTGCCTCTCAAAATCTAAATAAATATTAGATATCTACAATAGTAGTAAGACACAAAGTGACATGCCATGATCATATATAAAAATTGAAACACAACTAAATATCTAAAAAATTAAAATTAAGAATTATTTAATGTTTTATTTACTTAACTATATATATATATATGAAACATAATTAAATGTTTGAAAAAGTAAAACTATAGAATTATTTGTTTTTATTTATGTAAGAATTATCTTATAAATTTTTCATTTATTTATACATTAAGATCATCAATAGTAGAAATTACTTTAAGGTTTGTAAGTTACTAGAATCTATCAAAATATTTGAAGGCAACTTTGTCATTTCAAAAATATATAGAATTTTCCTTTCCAAACTGCCTAAAATGGATAAAAATAAAGGGTGGACAAATACAAAAAAGGAAGAGCCACAACTAGTACTTACATATAAATAATTCCCAAAACACTATATTTGAACAACTCAAAGAAAGAATCACATAAGAAGGGACATCATGCATCCACTAGATGAACCCAACCCCAATTATTACAAAAAAAAGATGAATGGAGATTGTAGAAATAATTTGAGAAGAAATAAACTTTTCTTCTTTTGTAATGAACTTTAGGAGTTAAGCCACATATATCAAATAAAAAAGAAATAATTCCCAAAGAAGAGTTACAAAATTTTTCTAAAGAGCTAGAAAAATAAATCATGAACCAAAAAATTATTAGTATACTAGATTCAAACCTACAAGAAAGGGTCTTAGCAAAAATTATGGAGCATAATTCTAGATCTGTAAGAAAGGGATAATAAACAAACCCTGTAGGAGTATAGAAAAACAACTATAAGTTTCAAGAAATTAAATTCATCACTTTCAACAAGGATTATATAAATCTTTATGTGAATAAGAAATTACGATAGTTGAGCATAAGGAAGAAGAAAAATCAATGTTACAAGAATGTGAAAGGGAGTGGATTTTGGAGGAATCCACCAAGAAGATGAAAGGCATGGGTATTTTCTTAGAAAATAAATCCTTATTAATTCTCAAGGTTGAAATTCAAAAAATATTGACCATGGGCAAAAAATATCACATTTTGAAAATATGGTTGAAAAATATGTTCTTTTCCATAAGCATTCATAGTCTTCAAAATATTGAGTTAACATTTTGAGCTGTGATGATGTCCATACCTCTAGTTCAATAGAGGGAGCTAAAAGCTTTGCTATATGTATGTTATTAGATATCTTATACTTCATGCTTTATCATGTTTGATTTGTTAGCATCATGGGACAAAACAAAGAAAAGGTGAAATAATTCAAATTTATCATTCCATAAGATTATGGAATTCAATTGTTAATTGGAGACATGTGAAGAGAAATGTAGAAGTTTTTCCTACTATATTAACCAAACAACTAAAAAGGGAAGATATTAAGGAACACATGAACTTGTTGACATCTTTGATGGGTTTAATATTATCATTGCTATTAAATTCATCATAACATTTATTGGATAATTAGATAAATTAATTTATTTGTGGAAAATCATAAGGTAGGTGATCAATTGTATGTTTAGAAGATTGACATTAAGTAATGTTTATTTAATTAAGAGTTATTTTATAAAAAAATTATCATTTACTTAGAAGATTTAAAAAAAAAATTAAATAATTTTAAATAAATGATTTTTTTTATAAAAATAACTCTTAAGTAAATAATAGGAAAATTCACTGTAGGAAAATTAACCATCATGAAAAATTCACCTTAAGTAAAATTTACCACCAACAATTCACTGTTATGGAAAATTAACCACTTTAACCTTTTTTAATATTAATGTGATTAATTTTCTCGTGAATTGATGGTGGTGAATTTTACTTATGATGAATTTGTCATGCTATGAATTTTCCTGGTGGTGAATTTGCCATATCCCAATAAAAACTTAAATAATTCTATAATTTAATTATGTTTGAATTATATATATATATATATATATATATATATATATATAAATAAATAAATCCTAAGCAAACAAAACATTAAATGATTCTTAGTTTTAATTTTTTAGATATTTACTTGTGTTTCAATTTTTATATATGATCATGGTATGATAGATATGTATTATTTATTTAAAGTTTGAGAGGTACAAGTATGGTTATAATCTAATGAATCATTATTGTTTAATATTTTTAATTTAATAAAATCATATTTTTTATGAATAAAGAAAAGAGAAAGAAAATGATATTAAATTTGAACTTCACAAATCATTTTAAAAAGTGTTATTATTGGAATTAGTTTTTGTTGCAATATGATAAAAAATATAATTCATACTAATCAATTTTAAGTATTGGCAAATATTGAGTTTTTTTATAAGAGTTGTTTCAATTTTAAAAAAATTACTATAAGTAGAAATAACTTTTGACTAAATAAACTAAAAAATTCTTGAATATTTGTAAGTAAAAAATAAATCTTAGGTAAATAAAAATAAAATATCAAATACTATGAAAAAAATATGCATATTATTGTATCAAGAATTTTAATTAGTATATTTATATTATTTTAAAAGTAGGATAATAATTTTATATAAATAATAAATCTTAGGTAAACAAAAATAAAATATCAAATACTATGAAAAAAATATGCATATTATTGTATCAAGAATTTTAATTAGTATATTTATATTATTTTAAAAGTAAGATAATAATTTTATATAAATAATAAATCTTAGGTAAATAAAAATAAAATATCAAATACTATGAAAAAAATATGCATATTATTGTATCAAGAATTTTAATTAGTATATTTATATTATTTTAAAAGTAGGATAATAATGTTATATAAATATAATATCATAAAAGACATATGTTCTCATGAGAAAATCATTGTATACATTAAAGTCGCTTAAAACATAATAAAAATATATTTATAAAAATTAAAAGTGTAAAATATTAAAAAATGATTTATTGTATAAAATTTATTTCAAAATCTTTCATTACATATAATGTTTATTAATAAATATTTTACATCATCTTTCATTATATGTATTTTTGTTAAACAAAGTTTTTAATTAATTATATAAAATTTAATATTATTTAAACATCTTTATTATATACTTAAAAAAGGGCATCATCATATTTCATTATATTATTAAAATATTTTTTAATTAATTATTTAAAATTTTATATTATTTAAACATGCTTTTTATATATATTTTATAAAAAATAGGCCATTTCTAATTAATCTACCCTTACACTTAATATATTGTAATATATCTTGAGGAATAATGGGAATTTTCTTTTAATATGTTGTCCTATGTGTTTCCTTCAGCGAAGTATTTATACAAAAATGTCTGAGCATATTTATTCCCATATGAAACGCGGAGTAAAACAATAAGTTTAAAAGTAAAAACAAAGATACAAAGTTTACTAACAGAATCCCTCAAAAAGCGGTAACATAAAAATGACAGCATATGGTAATGCCAGGGGAATGGGCCTGGCCACCTAAGGAATGTGCCCTTAGAGTGTGTGGTTAAGCCTGACCTTTACTTCTGGTAGCTAGGCAAGCCATCACCATTAATGAGAGTTCGTGGAGTGTGCCATTAGGATGTTACAACCTCAAAAATAATCATCCCATGCTTTATCAAACCTTTGGATGATGAAACATTAAAATTCTCAAACCCTTGACAAACAAAGTAGAACCATTGAAGTATCGGGCCATTGCATTTGCCAATGGGATGAGGGAAGGAAAAACTCTGATAGTTTGGAAGTAAGATGAAATCAAAAGAGGAAAGGAAGACCTCTGGGCATTGAAATGAAATGAAATATTTTAATAATGTCCATGAGGCCACTGCAGCCTATGGGACCTAGGAACAACACAAGACACCACCGAAAAGAGAAGACCCTAAACAGCCTAAAATCTTCACTCGAGGTCAGCTCTATGACAGTGAATTTTGATTATGTAATTTGCCGATTTGACCAACCTTTCCTCCTCAAACAAGGTATTTAAGTTATCAACTTGTAAGGTGTCCCTATAAGGAAAAGGATGAATGGATGGGAAATCACAAAAGTACAAAAGAATTAGAGGAATTTTGAAGTGGAGTGACGGAAATGTCAAGGAGTTGGATTTTCGAGGAAAGAATGATCAAGATGACAAGTCTAAAAGTCTGAAAAGGAAGTCGACATAGGAAGGGATGGATGGAGGAAGAAATCCAAAAGTATAATAGACACAAAAGACTTAGGCATTTTAGAAGACTTCTGAACTTTGAGGATCAAGGATGCCAATGATTGGTATCAAGGGAAGTGAAATTCTAAAACTTCGTCGAAGACAACACTTTGGAAAAATCAATCCACTAGACTTTGAAGATCAAGGATGCTTAAAATAGGTATGTGCATAAGGGAAACCTTGATAGTTTGAAATGTTGATAACTTTGACACTTAGTCACTTCCACAAGGCTTCAAGGTGGGGTTTTAGGATCGATAAGGAAGACATGCATGGATGAGGATATCCCCAAAACTTCGACAAAGCGATAAACCATACTTACTGATTTTTTTGAAAGGATCAGACCTAGAAGTCAAGATTGTTAAGGAAGGTAGGCAAGTATGAGCAACCCCAAATCTCTAACAACTCGAAAAACTTGAAGCCAAATTTTGGTTTTTCAACTTAGGTATTTGACTGAAGCATTAAAAAGGGGACTAACATAACATCTAGAGACACAATTCTAAGTAAAGTGGCTGATTTATAATTTCTTGGATTAGTTATTAATGATGGGTCATAAACTACTAAGACACATGGAAAGGAAGGGACTCAAGCAAAAACAAACATGACAAAATTGAGTCCCAATACCACCTAGTGGCTCCTCGAGTAGAAATACAACTCTTCAAATTCCTGCAATGTTCTAGTTAAATGTGCTTTCAAGCTGAATGTCGTATTAGGCATATGTTTGGAGTTGAAGATAGTGCATTCAATTTTAACAAACCTCAAAAGTGTCAATATGCCATTTTGGTAATGGTACGGAAGAAGATTCCATATGTTGCGGAACAGTTGTACAAATTTGAATTGGATGTTGATTTGCATAGTTACATGTAATTGCCATTGTACTAATCTTGAATGACATATGAATGTTAAGGTTAATCATGCAAATACCTATCTTTGCATGTATGGGAACACACATGGAGATGAATAGGTGTAGATGCATTCAAAAACAAGCACAAGAAACTGTATATCTTTGTTTTCCTATTTGTATGTATATAGGAGATGCACTAGGCAATTCTATTCTGTGCTTTTTAACTACATATTTTTTTTCTGTTCCATTTTCCTGCTCACTTGTGGACACTAAAATCCTACAAAATCATGAAATAAAGTGTTTTCAGTATGTACGTATAGTGCAGGAAGCAAATCAGATTTTTTTCTAATCTTTATGAAGAAAACTCATCCACAACACTCGTCAAAAAGCTATCACATAACAAACATTAACATAAAGTGTTTTCAGAGTTCTTTGGAGAGGTTTGGATTCAGATTGCCTCAACTGTTGTTTTGGTCATCTCCCTGCTGTAGTTTTGCTATTTGTTTCTTGGGGCCTTTCTTACTTTAAGGCCCATTCCTTTGTCCTTATTTCATGTAGTTATGGCTTTCCTTGTTCTGTAGGTTTTGGGGTCCTTTCAAAACCCTCCTTCAGTTCATAACTCTGGTTAAAACTGTTTATCATAATAAAAAACTTATTATTTAATACAATAAAACACCAAACATTAAAACCAACAATTGTATCCCTACTCCTAAATTTCAAGATTAACTGACAACATAATCACTTGTAGATGTAGGATACGGTGAAGATGAATTATAGATATTGTATGGGAGACTATGACTAAGGGTACTGCTACATTACATTAAATGTAGTCACTATGAGATGTGGGGACATTAGTAGGGACAAGGTCTCCATATTGTTTCTTTAGTTCAGTATTCATCAGCCATCTCCTAAAGCCTGGTGGATCATTGATGGAGTCATATCTTCATTTTCAGGTGAGAACAAAGCACCGGGCAGGATGATTTCTGTGCTTTTCTGCTGTGGTGTGAGACCAATTGATGCATTTCCAGAATCTTGAGCAGCCAAATGGTTGTTGTACTGCAAATCTGTGATGTAACCAGGACGAGAAGCAACAGGAATTTCCTCTACATCACCAGTCAGCATTGCTACCACTCGAGACATTGATGGGCGCATTGCAGGCAAAGCTTGTGTGCAAAGAAGGGCTACTGCAATTACTCTAAGAACTTCTTCTTCTATATATGTAGGTCTTAGTTCAGGATCCATCAATTCCAGCAGTCTCTTTTGCTCATGCAGTTGCCAAGCCTATGATTTGACCAGTAGGTGGTGGGCATTAGTAATGGTTACACTTGACTAAAATTAAAATTACTGCATAATTGAAGAAACTTTACTACACTAGTACACACCCATTCCAAAAGATAGACACTCTCTTGTGGAAAGGTTGTCTCTGTATTACTTCTACCGCTCACCACTTCTAAAGCAACAACCCCAAAGCTGAAAACATCAGCCTTTTCTGTGAGGTGACCTCGCATTGCATACTCCGGAGCCAGATATCCTCTTCAGACACAAACACTTCCAATCAGATCATGCAAAAGTAAGCAGGGCAACTTCCAACTGTTTTCAAAAGCTTCAACATTTACAGTAGTTTTATTAATCAGCCCCACAAAACAAAATTGCATTCTTACATGTAAAAAGGAAAAGCAGATATTTGTCAACAGATGAACAAGATTGTGACCAGAAAGAACATCAGAACATTATATTGTTTTTCAACGAGTGTAAGGAGGCTTCATCTCTGATAGGTTTCAGAAAACTGAAATCTAATAGTTAAGGTGATCTTACATCGTGCCAGCAACTCTGGTACTGATATGAGTTTTGGTTTCATCAAATAGCTTAGCCATCCCAAAATCTGCAATCTTAGAGTTCAAAGAGTTATCCAACAGGATGTTACTAGCTTTGATGTCTCGATGCACTATTCGGACACTGGATTCCTCATGGAGGTAAGCAAGCCCACGTGCAGTTCCAATGCAGATGTTGTGCCGAGTAGGCCAGTCCAAGTGGATGTCAGATCTTCTATTGCCTGCAATTTTTCATTTCTATGTTGTGAATGAATACAAAATAATGCTTACAAATCAAGGTAGCTGGGGTGGCCATATATTGTTACCAAATAAAGCTTGTGCAAGACTGTTGTTTTCCAGACATTCATAGACCAAAATACGATGTTCTCCTTCTACACAGCATCCATGCAATTTAACAAGGTTTCTATGTTGCACTGCAGATATTACAGCTACTTCATTTATAAACTCGCGCTTTCCTTGCTTAGATTCAGATGACAGTTGCTTCACTGCTACTAATTTACCATCTGAAAGAATTCCCTGTTATAATGACATAGTCAAGCACAAGAAAAAAGATAAACTTTAAGGAGAAATTAAAGAATAGAGAATCATTTGTAATTGGCATGAACCATGAGAAAAACTAACTAGGAAACATAAATTATGGAGAATGTTATGTATGCTCTATAGAATTCATTTATGTACACAAATCTAAAACAATTACTGTAATGCATATTTGCGAATGCATATTTGCATACCTTATGAACTGTACCAAATCCTCCCTGGCCCAGCTTATTTTCTTCATGAAAATCACTTGTTGCATTCTTCATGTCAGCATAGCTGAAAATGTTTGGTTTTGTGTGGATTCCTTTAAGTGCTGATAAAGAAGCAATGTGTGGTGGATATCAATACCATTAACAAATTCCTCCAAATTAAAGTCAACCCAATTCGGAGAACTAACTATATTTCATGAAATTTCACCTCCTAAAAGCTCTTGCCATTACCTTCTTGTTCCTGACCACGTGCTTCTAAGGACTTTCTGACTTTCCTCCGCCAGAAAATGATTAAAACAAGACATGTCAAAACAGCAACTATTCCACCGAAAACAATTCCAATTACTGCTCCAGTCTTGATTTTTTTTGGAGGGGAGTTAGAAAGTGGCTCATTTGAAACGGTAGGAGTGAACTCTACGCACATAATAAAACATTCAGCACTAAAGATGTCTAGGGTTTCCAATGCATTTAATGTTGCAAATTATGTAAATGAATTTGCAGATAACTGCTAAAGAATGCATTGTAGTAATACAATTCTCGGTTTTATGCAGAGTCCTCATCACCAACAGAAATATGTTATGTTTATATCTTCTTTAAATTGAATAAAGTAAGCTAAAAGTTCCGACATTTTCTTTACCAGGTGTAACACTAATGGCTGATATTAAAGGTCCATAGGTTCCTTGTTTCGTAATACAGCATGTTCCCTTCCCACTCCAGAAAAAATGAATTTCAAGGAAATTTTCAGTCACATTTGTCCTGAAAGATCGATCAACTGCTATAAATGAACCTCCTGCCTCCTTTTGGATGTTGAAATTCGTTAAAATTTTATTCCCCTACAGCATCAGGGGACAAAAAGTTTTAGAACTAGGTACCATGCAGAGCTAGTAATTATAGAGATTGCACACATTATGATTGTCAGAATAATGTTTTTGATGTTATTCACACTTGCCATTTGCAAAAAAGCGAAGGACCATAAAAGGGAAAAATGCAGTATGTAATCTTTACCCCCTCTTTTCGTGTACGAAAAGAGGAAATATATGGACACTCTTTTCAAGAAAAAATAGAAACTAAACCATTTAGAAAAGTGGGTCACACTTACCTGAACAAAAACATCAAAAATGCGTTTTCCAAGACTCTTCCAGCTTCCTGTGTTTAGAATATCTATTTCAGCAAACTGTAGTTTTACCATATATGGTCCATTTTCAAGCCCTAAACCATAGTACCTTAGTGAACTGGGAGATAAGCGTGCTGTTTGGTAGAGTTCTGTATCCAATGTATTTGTAAATTGAGATTGACTGGATTCTGTAAAATTATTTGCGGAATTGTCCAGAAAATTTCCAGTATTGCTGACTCCCCACTTTTGTGTATCAGTCACATAAAATGAGGCAGCGTCAAGTGTTTCGTTCTCACGTTCATAATCAATTCCTAGCTGGGAAGTCTTTTGTAAGCTGCCACAGTTTATTGCAAATTGAGAATCTGAAAATTTAGAAGTCAAAATGTAAAATCAACAATATGTTCCAGCACTCTTTGACAAGAAAATAAAAGGTTATTATTTCTTTCTTGTGAGGAGCAAGCTTTATTGCACTACCAAACTAAACTAAATGCTTCACTCATAGGAAGCAACAGCATCATTGTCATCTTTTGAATTGTTCTTGATCATTCAAAAATGGTTGATTTTTATTTTGTTTCCCAGAAAGAGCTGGCTAATTTCCTCCTCGAATGTTTCTTCTTCTTTTTCCTCCTATCTAATCATCTGGATTATGAAAGCAGTTGAAGTAAAGAGGAAAATTCAAAATGCATATTTATTTTCTTTTGCCACCAAAAAAAAGTATTTGATCCTTGTTCACAAGTCTGGAGAATTTGGCACTACTAAGTCCTACTCAAGTCCTGCAAGTCTATTTACTTGAAGTCTGTAGAACTCTGAAACGTGAAGCCTATATGGTATTATACTAACATACCCTGTGTAAGTCCTTATTAGTAACCTAGTAAGCATGAAATCCTAGAATGAGACCTGAAGTGCACTCCAAAGAGAATTCTCTGGATATTTTTGTTGTTCATTGGTTCCAGTCAGCAGTTTTAGCCAAATGAGGAGGATAAGCAGGAAAATGACAAAATATGCTTCAAATAAGAAGTGTTTAGAACCCTTTTTGATGAGCTGTATAATAATCAGTCTGAAATTCAAATGTATATGTATATTGTAATGTCCCCATTTTCCGAGCATCAGAGTTCGTAAGGATTAGCCTATCAATTGACCCTCGTAGGCTAACACTGATAGTTAGAGGATCCTTCGTGGCAGTAATCAGGGTGTTTTTCTCCTTCAGAGCTCAATATGGGTTTAGTTTGGCCTTCATTTGATTCAGTTCTTCATACTTACTATTTATAGTAAGTCACCATTTTAGGGGAGTCAGGGTTACTAAATTTAGTAAGGCACCTAAACAGGTCTCAAATGCAATGTTGACCTCTTATTTGGTTGGATGGGCAAAATATTAAATGATTAATGATTAATTATCATTAAAGGTACTTTAATGATAATTAAATATTATAAAGTTAAATTATAAATTAAAAGTGTACTTTATTTCCAATGAGGCCATGACCCTCAATTTAAATCACTTAAAGTACATTTTTATATTATTATTTTGGACACCCAAGGTTAGAGAGATATTATAAAGTTTTATTAAAAACCTAAAGTGGATTTCAAAAGAGGATTAAAAGCAGCTTAAGAGGTCGACCTTCTTGAGGAATTATAAAAGGGCATCAAAGGCATTCGAATTCATTATGTTTTGAGAATATTAAATTGTGTCTTTGGAGTTCGTGCTTGGAGAGGAAACCAATTAGGGTTTTCTGCCATTTCCGCATTGGAGAACGAAAACTCTTCAGTGTTAGTGCAATTTTGAGGCTGTGCAATACCAGCTGATATTATTGCTTGAGAGGGCTTCATTTAGGAGTCCATTTGGAGCTTATAGGTGAAAAATCAACATAGGGTTTGAGGCAGTTTAAAGGTATATCTATTGCAGATCTAAGTTATTCATTGGCAGCCATTATCAATCAGGTTTCAAGCTATTTAATGTGTTGCTACAGTACCCGCGCTATAGTGCGCGTGAACAGTGTTCGCTACAGTGTTCACTACAGTGATCCGCTACAGTAACTTGGTGCATCATCCAAAGCATTCTCAGCCTAGGCACATTCCTGGAGAAGCATTGCATTCTTCCTTGGCATCAAATATTGAAAGGAGAAGGTCTGATTTTATTATCAGACATACAAAGCAGCAAGAAGAGGCCACGATTTTGTTCACATCTTCCTCCTTTGGTGTCGATTCTTCATATGGTTTATTGCAAGGCTTTCATTAATGAAGTGTGGTGATTTCAAGGGCATTTGAGAGGATGTTTATCAGCCCAGAAATTAAATAGAAAATCTGATATGCAAAAACAGGGGCGGCTAAGAGATCTTGGACGATTTCTGTCAAGGGAGCTTCAAAACAATCCAAATAAATTTCTGAGACATTGTTAGAAGGCTTGGAGGCTAGGCGTTAAGGATAGGAGGTCAAAGACATTGCAAGTAAAGACAATCAAATTTTTTTATGGCAGACAGCCATCTACTTCTAGGTTCCTTGTCTTCATTATTTTGCACATTCTTCAGCATTAAGGCATTGTAATCTTTGTTGAGAAATAGGTCCTTTGGCATTGTCATTAGTTTTCAGTTGTAGGTTGCATCTGTAATCAGCCATTGTCATATCTTATATCTTTCTAATTTGCCAAGAGTCTTGGCTGTTTGGAAATCATCATTGTAATGAAAAGACAATTGCATTGAAGGAGTAATGAGAGGCTGTTTAGATTGTTAGTTGATTTATGCATTGTAATCAGCTTTAGAATTTTACATGCCAAGTGTTTGACAAATTACCTCTTGGCTGTAGGTGCACTTATGCACTTATTTCTTCATTGGAATGCTTTTAAAATTGCATAGGAGCATTATAATTCATTTAGAAACTTGCATAGTAGTGGTAAAAGTCTACTTAAGCTTTCAAAATCATTTGGTATTCAATCCTTGCATCAAACAACAAACTGAACACAACATATCAGTCACCTACACATTGCATACAAAGTGTTTGAAGAAATTACAAGGCTGCCAATTGAGGCAAATTGTAATCAGTTTGAGCAAGGCTCCTCACAGTGGTATTAGAGCGGTTTCCTGCCAACCTGTTGGGTAGGTTTCAGCTGCAAATCAGAAGTTACAATTGAACAACATGGCTATTCCCAAGAAGCAGTTAAATGCCATGATGGGAAAATTGGAGAAGCTTATACAAAGTTAGGAAAAGAAGGTTGAATGGCTTTCACACCCTGCAACCATAGATAGAATTATGACTTCCATTTCTAAGAAGTCTACATCACAAAATGAAAGGAAGGAAGAACAAGAGGTCTGTACAAGTGAGGTATCTAAAAACCTCTACAATGATTTTTTATCAGTTGGTGACCAGCACAACAAAAATTAGACCTTAG
This sequence comes from Sequoia sempervirens, assembly GCA_007258455.2. Taxonomy (NCBI): domain Eukaryota; kingdom Viridiplantae; phylum Streptophyta; class Pinopsida; order Cupressales; family Cupressaceae; genus Sequoia; species Sequoia sempervirens. The sequence goes on from VDFB02103118.1 coordinate 22,764, forward strand.
AAAATGAATCAGAAAATTCTTTTGATGACAATGAATCCCAAGATCATGATGTGGATGGACACACAGTCACCTTGGAAGTGGAAGTGTGTGAAGATATTGTTATATCAGCAGCTTCTACCTCACTAGTTGAGCCATCCTATGAGGTGCATAGTAGTAGTACCCTAGATGTTGAGGTGTGCATAGATGATAGCACACACGATGCTGCTTATCATGTGGTGAGTGACGTTGATTCAGCGTCATATCACAGTGCGAATGAAAAATTGGAAGATTTGTGTAGAAATGTTTCATCACAAGGGTATCATCATTTAGCAAGCCAATTGAAGGTTAATGACAAGATGGTTGCCACAACCGTTGAGCATTTTGATGTTGCTCGTCAGATGTTGGCCACCTATGGTTGGAGTACTCCTTTGACAGATGAGCACGGTGATAGTGTTTTTTCCCTTGCAAAGATACATGCACTTTGAGAAGCGATTGGAATGATGAAACAAAATTACCTACAACTACTTACAGGGATTTTCTTCTCGAGTGGGATTGCATTTGTTATGATGCATTGCAGGGAAAGGAGGAGAAGGTTGATGAGCTCACTCATGAGCTTGAGGTGACTATGGACTCATTGCAGAGTGCCCAATTGGCCCTTCAAGAGTCAAAATTACAGATTGAGAAGCTTACAGAGGAGTTGAGTTTGGCACAGTCTCCACCAGCTGCAAATATAGTACAGTTACATACAGAGGTAGTTGATGAGGATCTTATATTCACGGGTTGTAGTGAGGATGTGGTTACATCTATCACAGGTATAGGTACAAAAGTTTCAGCTGGGATGAGTACCTTGGTTGAGAGCAATAGAGAACCACTAGTTGCATCAAGTTCTCCTAAGGCCAGTATCGTGACAGTTGATTGTTGGCGTTTAAATTAGCACCTCTGGAGTGCTGATTGTAAACGTTCAGCTATTTCAAATGTTTTAGCAACACTTCTTTGTTATTTAAAGAGGAGAAGTCCCTCTCTGCTGGGAGCAATGTGTAAGGAAGGGAAATGTAAACTAAAGTTCCTATCTTTTTATGCTTCAGCGGCAGGACACAAGGGTGCACAAACACAATGCGTCGTAGCTAAGATTTTTCTCTGGTTTCTGCAGATCTCAACTACGACTAACCTAGCTTCTATCTATCCAATACCTTTAAGATAAACAGAGCATGAGGGTAAAGGAGCGGGAATGGGTTGGCTGGATCACCTGAATTCGTCGTCTCCTGAGAATATTACCGAGGCTCTGAACTCTCGGGAAATACACCAAGATAAGGTTGGTACAAGCAAACACTCTATACGGTAAACTAGATTTGAGACCTGCCAAGGAGGAGGGACTCCTATCCGAGGTATGGTCTAGGAAATAGTTTACGAGAAACAACAAATTTACGATGCCTTGGCCAGCGAGCTTGCTAAGGAGGAGGGACTCCTATCCGAAGTATAGCTTGGAAGTCAACACATTAAACAACAACAAATGACAACTTCTCAATAACAAATGTCCAAGGAGGAGGGACTCCTATCCAAGGAGGGAAATGAAACAACGAGCTATTAAACACAAGACGTGGACACAACTCAAAAAGATTGACCAAAATGCAAGCGCCTTCTGATATTCTCCTTCAAAGCTTCATCAACGAATTATAAAGGTTGGGAAAGCAAAGGCACAAAATCATGCACAATTACAATCAACCAACGAACTCTCATCCAAGAGTGAACAAATATCCGCTTTCAAAGCTGTTGGCAACAATGGCGCAGCAATTTTGCATAGCAAGTAAAAGTTAAACAAATAATGAGCCCAAGGCTCTTATTTATAGAACTCAAAGGAGTGGGCAACCCCAAAATCTCCTTGAGTTAACAATGAGTTCTTGCCAATCAATTAGCAAGATTTATTCCTAAAAGGGGGAACAAGCAGTTAATGGAAAACTACTTCAGTTAACTGAAAGTCAACAAAGAGTCAACTGGAAACTACTTCAGTTGACTGAAAGTAAACTAAAGGTAAACTTTAATGAAAGTATCCCTCCAAAATAGACATCCACATTTAGTGGAGATCTAAGATCCACAAATCATGGAAGCCAATTAGACATCCTTAATTAGTGGGATCTGACAATGCATGATTTAAGGAAAGTGGAGTTAAACTTGGAAAGAAGCATCAAGTTAACTCCAACTACATTTAATAGCATCTTGAGTTGACTTGGAAAGAAGCATCAAGTCAAACTCAAGTCTCATAAATGCCAATTGGAGGGTGTATGGTGTCCTTCTTTGGTGCACTTATAGTTCGCCACTAATCAGCAGTGTCTCTATCCATTGATTGACTTCATCAGCTTCTGGGGAGTTAATGCTCTATAGGATGATGACGTGGCGTCGTAGCATGATCTCACCCGTTGTGAGCTGATTTCCGAAGTCAATACACTGAGATGCTGCCTCTTCTAACTTGGTTGATAAAGCTGCTACCTTAGCCAGCTTGCAATCATCTAGATCATCAAGAAAGGTACTGCGGATGACATCCCTGAACTGGTTCTGTACAGTAACCATCTCGACGTATTCTCCTCCCTCACGCTGATATTCCATGCAAGGGAAAGATATCACCAACATTCTTGCGAAGTTGATAATAGTGGCAACAACTCGTCTGTAATCAATCAACTCTACTGAATGAGCGTCGTAAGTTTTCACCTTGTACGCCAATTGTTCCTTCCAAGCAAAAAGATGTTGCTTGTTTTCTTCAGAGTATACTGATTGATATGCCAATTGCAAATCTGCAATTGTGCTTTCGTCTTCAAGCCTCTTTTCTGCAATCCTTTGTTCTGATTGCTGGATCTCTGCATGAAGTCCATGTGCTCTATCCCGTAACTGGTATAGGTTTGCCAGTATACATCTACCCTTGAGAACAAACTCTTCCACTTGATCTCTCAAGTGTTTGCCGAATGTTATCAATTGCCGATGATTTTGTTCAGCGGGGAGATCTAGTAGTCCTGCTGGTAGGGCTGAGACGTTTGGTGTGCCATGTATCAAGCTGGTTATGTAAGACCTCAGTTTCTGATTTTCAGCCTTTAAGGCTGCCTTTTCTTTACCATCCTTTGCCATTCTTTCTTGTGCGCTCACCGAAGCTATTCCAAGAAGGTCTGCCTCCACCTGTCGTGTAGTCTTCCCGAGGTTAAGTTGAGACAAAGTGTAGTCTTCTACTTGGACCTCGTGTATGCTTTTCTCTACTGGTGGAGCGGCAGTCTCTATGATGATCTCACACTCTGCATTCCTTTCTATGTGAACTTGTTTCTTTAACTTCTTCGCCAACGTGTCTTGTGGGACGTGGTCGAATTCGGTAAAGTCAAGTTCATACGAGGGTTTTTCCCTCTTTCTTCCTAGGAAGCCTTCAAGCCAAATAGAATCTCGGCGAACTTCGCTAGGAGGGACGTGAGGCCCTTGAATGCTAGATGTGTGAGACTGTGCTGGAGCAATGTCTCTCGGTGGCGAATCCAAGTCGATGAGGACTTGTGTCTGCTGTGATACTGGTGATATTGGCGGCTCTGTTTCCATAACAGGCACCGTTTCTGCTGCTGCTTCTACTATTGTTGCTTCTGCCATTGGCTCAGCCACTGGTTCTTCAACAACTACTGCTGCTGGTTCCTCCGTGATAACTTCTGCTGAATCAGGGGTAGCAGTCTCTACTCTTTGTTCTGGGGCAGCAATACCCGTGATTATTTCAGGACTATGTGTGGCTTTCTCCACTGGTGTCCTCTGTGTTCTAGGCTTTGACATCCTCATCCCTCGGGGAGGATTGCACCATTGCTTCTGCCTAGGCTTCCTTTTTGAAGTGGAAGGTGGTGTAGACTGAACCTGTGGCGGCTCTGCTCTGTGAGGTATCACCTTCCTTGATTTCTTGCTGTCGAGATAGAGTTGGCTATTTCTAACCACTCTACTCGTTCTTTCTTCTATAGACGTGTCTTCTTTGGCATACCAATCCACTCTCGGGAGCGGTTGGGAGTCAACTGAATCTGCAAAGAATGAGGGGAGAATGACTTCCCCTTCATCATCGGACAGGCCCTCAATGTCTGCTGACATAAAATCAGCAATTTGTGAGAGTCTGAATCTGTTGTAGTTCCTTCTTCGCACTTCATACTCGTCTTTACAATTTACCCAATAATCTTCCATAGAAGACTTATGTGACGAGTGTTGCTCGAGGTGTGCTGCATAGAGTCCTCTGGGATCATAGGATCTTCTATCAATGAGATACTTGAGGTTAAACCTCACTGTTTCCTGACTCATCATCTTAGCATCTGCCGTGAGTCCACATCTGTATAATCCCATTTCAACGGGAAAGTTAACAGCTGTCTTGCTCTTCAAGCGCAAGTAGACATGAACCTTAGACAACTGTCTCAGGAATTCCATGAAGACTACCCTATCTGAAGGGTATCTTGGTAGCATGGCAGGGTGGCCAATGTAGCCATACACGTGTATGTAGGAGAACGTAGGAAATTGGATGAACCAATCTGCCCAATCCGCCATTGCCTATCTGACTGTCTGTGAAATACGCACGTGCATCTCATGGTTAAGCTCACGTACTGTGTGCATAGTGAAGTGATCACTTGTTTTCTTGAAGTGTCTTTCCGCTTGAGTAAACTCAAGACGTGTGAAATGTTCGTGAACCTTCTGCACACCTAAGGTTCCCACATTGTTCAATAACCTAAAATCGCCTTGGAAGGCTATTAGGTATACTAGGTAAGAGCACATGTGGAACCTATGAGCTTCCAGATACCCAGTGATTTGTCGGTGGAGTGTGTCACTAATCAAAGTGGCCCAGTCATAATATTCCCTCCTGCCAATGATTTTTGCAATGATATAGTACATCCATGGCTGGAATTGACGACCATCTTCTTCTCCAGTGATTCTATTAAGTAGAGTGATTAACACTGCGTACTCATCTTTACATTCTCCTCATCCCAACAACTTAGGCAAGCTTGCCTTTGTCACTTTTAGCCATTTTTCAGCCATAACCTTTTGACATTTGTCCTTAGCTGTCTCAAATGCCTTCTCACATTCTGTCACTGATATGACTTTGTTGTTAGGACATGATGGAATATCAAAACACCTTTCGATATCCTGAGGCTTTAGACTGCAAACAATTCTTCCATCTGCTGCTCTGATTTCTCTGGTGGTAGGATTGTAATGCTTGATACAAGCGATTACAAGCTCTACGCTTTGTAGTGTGATGGGAATTGATGCGGCCTGCAGCAACCTGGATTCTTCAATATTCTGCAATGTGATTTGATTCATGCCTTCTAGCTGCTCCAAATCAACCACTGGATTTACTTGGTGTAAATTTGTGTCAACTGTTTTCAAGTAATCATGGAGTAAGACCGTCTTGGTCTCGTATTGTACCTGGGAGTACTGCATCTTGAAAAACTTAAAGATTGACTGTAATCTTGACCTTGTTCAGATGATTTTCGGAAACCCTTGAAAATAGCGCCTCGCTGAGAAGTATTTTTCCGGAAAAAATCTGGCACATGGGTTTTGTTCGTGCTTCAATGCTGAACAAACCCAGTTCCTCAGAATTTGGATTCTGAAATTTTTCGGAAAAACCCCCAAAAATAGGGGCAGCAAGTTTGCTGATTTTGGAAAATTTGTCGAGATGGGTTTCTCTGAAAATAATGCTGAATCTACCCAGTTGATCTGATCTGATGTAGCCTGTTGCTTTTTCTGTCAAATGCAAGAAAACCTAAGACCAGAAGAGAGGAAATAGACAGAAGATGGATTGGAAGTTTTATCTGATTCTCTGAAAAAATCTATCTCTGGGTCCAATCCTCAGAATAGCAATCCTTTTCTGCTTCAGATCTGCAAGAAAAATTGAAGAATGGATGAAAACCTTGTTCAGATCTATCAATGGCATCCTTGAGAGCTTGTGGCTGTTCTTGATCTTTTATCCTGCAATGAAATAATGAAATGGGACGCCTTCACCTTGAATATATATGTTTAAGCTTCAGATCCACAAGTTTGGGGACTTAACTCAAGCTCAAAAGGTGATTTCGGCTTGATCTAAAGTTAAAAAGGTGATTTCCACCGATCGTGGAGCCTTTTAGCCAATTTTAACTCAAAAGCTCTTGACTTTAGTCAACAATTGACCTTTGACTTCTTTTAGGCATCCCTTTTGGTTTTTTGCAAGTTCTTAAATATTTTCTCTCTTGAAAGTCCTCTGTTTGATCCTGAATCTAGCATTTTTTGTTGATCCTGAGATGTTGCGAACACATTCACTGCGGAGCTGGATCCAAACTGAAAAGAAGTGCCTGGGAGACATGATGATGAAAAGCTGAGTTTAGGGCTTCAAAAGGATGGGCGTTGGAAAAGGCGCTTTTGTTAATGCCTTAGTGAATTTTCAAAACTCGTTTTTCAGCTTTTTGAAATGACCTCTCGTGCTTTGATCTGGATTTCTCGTTGATCGGAGAGTTAGATGATTTCGCTTGATGTCTCATCAGGTACCCAGCTCTGTTCTGCCAAGAATGACTGTCTTCAGAAAACCTGGATCTTATTTTAGGGTTCCTTTATTCAAGGGCGCCCCTCCTTGAAAAGGGCGCTTTTACCTTTTGGCCTGATCATCTTCATCTGAAAAGTTGCCTACTTTGATCTGGATTATCCGTTGAATGCTTTGTCAGATGTTGGTGCTTGCAGTTGCATTTCCGAGATCTACTTGGGCTGAGAAGGTTATCCTGGGAAGCCTTTTGTCATTTATTAGCATCTGGAGGTCAACAAAAAAGGGCGCCTTTCTTTTGGAAAGGCTCTTTTTTCTTAGAACTTCGCCGTTAACTGTGGTTTCCTGATATTTCCTCAACTGCCTCTTTTTGCTTTGTCAGCAGTTGCTTGTGATCTATCCCTCAGATGATTAATTTGTTTGTTTCACTGTCAAGCCAACAATCAAATGTTGAGAATGACTGCTTTGGATGATCTTATTGACTGCATTTGACCCTCAAAGATCATGGGCGCCCCTGCTTGAAAAAGGCTCTTTTCGGCATGTGAACAATCTCTCCTTCGTAACATTTCCAGAGTTAGTCAAATTTTGACCTTTTTCACTTTCAGGAATCTCCTTCATCAAACAGCATCATTTTTGACCTTTTCCGCCATGGTTGTGTCGTTGAAGCTTTTGAAGCTTAGCTTTCAGCACCTGGTACTGGCCAATCTGCCATTAATGGCTATGGAGCTCCTAACTTTGTTCCTGAAAAATAGAAAGACCCACCAGAGTAAAACATGTCTTTTGATGATTCTGACTTGACCAATGTGATCGTGAAGCCTTTTAATCCTATCAAAATCATTTTCAATCATTTCTGGGAAGGTCCTATTTTCGGGGGTTTCCCTGAAAATAGGGGCGAAAAACCCTAATTTTCAAATTTTCAGAATTTTGCATGTGTGTTCTTTGACAGAAACCCACCAAGATTCTATGATTGGTTTGACCTAAAACTGACTTAACATGGCATTTTAACAAGATTTAGCTCAATTTATACAGAATGCCAAAAAAATTTATTTTGGGTACAACATTGATGTAGGACAGTTTACTGGTAGCTCTTGTGTCACAATGGTGGATTCTCCTGAGAGTTGTGTGGTAGTACATGACGCTACTCCATCCTCCTCACAGGGCATTCACAGAGTGTCATCTGGTTGGGAGTATGGCTCTCATGTTGATTTGTTTCCATCTCCTGGAAGCAAATCTGTCACTTCATCCCATGCAGCTGATTTTGGATGCCAGCTTGTTTTTCAGAGTCAGAGGGATCAGCTGCTTGATTCAAGTGTTGTTAGTGATGAGCCATTGACAGAGATTGGAGCATTTTACCGTGACTACACAGTGAGGAGTGCTCATCACTCTTCTTTTGATCCACACACAGAGGACTTGATGATGCATCGGTGTGGATTGGCTCCGGGATTGTACCATCCTTTGTGGGATGGGTATTCACCATCTTCAAAAGATCGGATTAGCGGCTGCGAGCGCCCGACTCAGTGGTTTATGGGGGATTACTTGCAGGGACAACTCTCAGTTATACATCATGCTGATATGTATCCAACAGGGTTTGCTACTTCTATGTCACAAAGTTTTCTTATGGGTACATGGTTACAGGATGACTATGGTGTCAATTGGCATGATGGTTTGGTTAGTTATCACATCCATGGGAGTTTACCGAGAGCTGTAGAGAGATATTGTGTTAGAGACACTTCCAGATATTTTTATCTCTATATGGTGAATGGATGTGGGGTTCAATTGTTTTGGGATCCAGGAGGCGACAGGTTTAGCACAGTGTATTGGATGGGTCCCATTGGTTTGCTTCACCACTTTTGGCATGGTGAAGTTGAGATCAGAGTAGCGCAGAGGAAGTCAGAGGGTATTAGGCATGGCAGACCACCATTCCGGGTTTGGGATCCATGGATATTTTGCGCAACTATGTTTATGCTGGTGCTACAGGAGTCAGTTAGGGATGTGTGGGACATTTCACAATTCTTCTTTTGGGCCTCCCGAGGATTGGAGTTTCTTTGCAGTGGAGATTGCTTGGGACAAGCAATTTTAGGGAGGGCGGACTGTAATGTCCCCATTTTCCGAGCGTCAGAGTTCGTAAGGATTAGCCTATCAATTGACCCTCGTAGGCTAACACTGATAGTTAGAGGATCCTGTTGTGACCTTTTCACACATCGCCCCATTCAAGATGGGGACCCCCTAATTTTTGCTCCATTCTGGTCTTTTGGCTTGGGTTTTCTCTCTCTCTCTCGCTCCGTCTCTTTTCTGATGTCTGCCTTTCAAGGGTTGCGCCCGTCAGTGAGTTTAAGCATGAAACTGACCAAGTCTAAAAATTAGGGTTTCCATCTTTCCGGTCACCAAGGTCAAATAAAGTGAATAAATTGAAAATTGAGTTAACGCTGTCAGCTTCAAGATGTTTCCAAAGACGCCCCAAAATGAATTTTCATCCGGGATTCTCGAGGTAATTTACTATTTTTAGTAAGTGTGAACATGTGCAATTCGCCGATTTTTGAGAACTGACCGGCTACATCACATTCGTGAGCACACTCAAAGTTATTTCTCGTGATGCAAAATTTGAGCCGAAAAAACGTATTAAACTTTACCATTTTTAGTAGTTCAAATTCCCGACACCCCCGTGGTCTGGGGATGAGTTTCTCCCTTTGCATTGCCCACATATTCCTTTGGGTTTTTCGAGATCTTCAAGAACGATATAACATGCAAAACGAGACAACTTTCAGAATGTAGTCTTCCGAGGCTATTTTTAGGGTTTGCATGTCAAGGTTTCTTTTGCATGTCGGATGATTCCTGATGGGTTTTTCGAGAGCTTCTCGATGGTGTGACATGCAAATGAAGATAATCACTCAGTAAGGAACTTGCTATTTTTAGCAGGTGTGTCCCAGCAGCCGCTTCCCAGCAAATCAGAATCACGAGCTGATCGCAGTGCCACAGAAATGAAGAGAAACAGAGATCATTTGATACGCATGCAGAGCGAATTAGGGTTTCCAGCTTTGGGACCCAAAAAGAAGGGAAAAAAGTCAGAATTTTCGAAAACTAGTGTAAACCACCGCGATCAGCGTCCTTCAGGCTATCTGTTGGTAAAATTTCAAGCCAAACGGAGCACTTACTATTTATAGTAAGTCAATTTGGAAACTGGCTAAAAATAGTAAATCAGGTGCATGCGCTGATGTCGACAGACAGGTCACGTGGTGAGGAGCGCCTCATTCAAATTTCAAGTTAATCGGAGCAGTGGAGCTATCAGAAACAGGCAGTTACTATTTATAGTAAATCATCTTCGAAATGGGCTAAAAATAGCAGGGTGACTAAAAATGGCAGTGTCAGCAGAACAACGAGGTCATAAGGATGCAGTGTGCAAAATTTCAAGTCGTTCTGAGCTTCAGAGATGCAAAATCAGAGGGCTTACTATAAATAGCAGGGCATGTAAGCTGGCGAAAACGAAAAAAAGTCTAAGTCTGGAACTTCATCCAGTAGACATGGCAAAATGCGTCTAGTTGATGAGGAAGCATGGAAAATTTCAAAGTTATGAAGCTCGTCCTTCACACAGGCCAAAATGCGCCCAAAGTACAAGTGGTCAAAGAAAGTCAACGAAGTTATCCTATAGGCATAGCAAAATGCGCCCAAGGGAAATTGAAGGAAAAGGTTGAAATTTTTTCTAAGTTTGGATATCCTCCTCACCCCTCCAAATGCGCCCATCCTGCAGCTGGGGTGAAATGCGCCCAAAAGACAAACAAGTCAAAGACAAGTCAAACATACTTCATCCTCCTCCATGGGCAAAATGCGCCCAAAGCATGCATGTCAAGACGAGAAAGAGGAAGTTGAAGAGTCACTCCAAGGTGTTGTTATAAGTTTATCCTCCAGCTAGGCCAAAATGCGCCAAAGAGGGAGGTGGGTCAACAAGTCAAAGTTTTTATCCTCCTACATAGCCAAAATGCGCCCAAAGCAGAGCATGTGAAGACAAGAAATGGAAGTTGAAAGGTCATCCCTCTTGCATGTCTAAATGCGCCTAGATTGAGGTGTAAAAAGTGAATGGAGGTGGTAAATAAGGTGAAAGATACTTCAAAGCATGGTAAAAGGTGGTGAATGTTAGGCATTATTCCTCTTCAAGTCCAAAATGCGCCCAAGGTGGTGTGTTAGAAAATATTCCAAGGTGGTGGAAATAAAATGCCAAATATGTTATGCGCCTAGAGTGTGGAGTGAAATTTGAAATAAAGTATAAGATGGGTGATGAAAATTTTTCAAAAGCAAGGATGAATATTCCCCTTCACACACAAAAACGCCTAAGATGTTGAATAAAAATGAAATAATAAAAAAATAAAATATTGCCAAGGCGTTGGGACTTCAAATAAATATTTTTCAAGTGTGAAGTAAAATGCAGAATTGTGAGTGAGAAATTAAAATGTGCTAGGCATGGATGAAATTTTTCTAAATGAAGTTGATTTTTTCTCACTGGCGAATGAACTAAAATTTTCTAAGGCAAATTCTCAAAGTACAAGATGATTTAAAAAATTTCTAAGGCAAATATTTTCTCTCTTAGAAAATACGCCTAGAGGCTCAAGGTGGTGAAATTTTCTTCTCAGAACGCCGGCAAATTTTTCAGGGATGAAGTCAGAGATGATGATAATGCAAGATGAATTGATAAAATTTCTCAAGCTGAAGCAACACAGGATGATCACAAGCGAAGAATGGATTTAATTTGATAGGATAATATTTTCTAAGGTTCAAAATTCAAAAATTAAATGAACCCGTTCGTTGGGTACCCATGGATTTGAAGCGTTCTGAAGAAAATTTTCTTCTGGGTACTGAACATTTGTGATGATGGATGGATTTTCAAGTCTTCCGCACTTCGCCAACACTTTTTCAGTGAAGAATTCAATCAGTGCTCAAAATGTGAAGTTTCCTAAGGGGAAAATTTAAAATTCTCTAAGGCAAATTTGAATAAAATGACTTTTCAAAGTGAATTTCTCCGAATGATGAATTCGGGATGAGTTGCCTAGATGATTTTGATTGAATTCTTCGAAGATGAATTCTCCAGAGTTAAATTCAAATTCAAGTGACAAAGTTCCGGCTGGTGAATTAAAAAGGATGAATTTAAATTAAATTTTTCGAAAATAAATTCAAAGATGCCAGTCAAAGTCAAGTTTCTAGAAGAGCAAGATTCCTGACGTCGAGAGACAAGTGTCAGAAATACCAAAGAGGGAAAATTCGAATTTTTGAAGTGGAGTAGTGGAAATTGAATGTACTGGCTATAATTGGCTTCTTCTAGAATTCGAATTTTGGCTATAAAATGAAGGAGTCTCTCACTCATTTCTCACAGTTGAAGAAGTCGACTTGCTCTTGAGAGTGTTGGTAAGCATTGCTAAGGCTTGAAGTTTGAATTTTTGGCTAAGACTGAGAGTTGCTGGGAGAAAGGCGTTGGAGTTTGGCTATTGCTGAAGTTCGAATCTGCTGAGGGGCGCCTTGAGTTGCCAATACAAGTGGAGGAAATTTCGACTCAAGGAGGAGTTGCTGAGTTGCGAAATTGTTGATTGAAGAAGTATTCAAAATTGCTGGAGCTTGTAGAGTGCGCACTTGCAAGTTGCTGAAGATTCAAATCTGCAGTTGAAGAAGGACGCCTTGAAGTGTGAATTTGCTGATTGCTGATGTGAAGTACAAATCTGTCAAAGTTCAAGTTGCAGATTGGAGTTGCTGAAGAGTAGTGAAGTCACTAAAGTCTACTTAGAAACCTTTTCTAAGTGTTGAAGTTCGATTTTATTGGAGAAGAAGCTGAGGTTTGCAAATAAGAAAAATTATTGCAGCTTCTAGAAGTCGACTGCAGCCCCTACACACAATGTCTTATTTTATTTTTATAAACTAAATTGCTGATGAATGTTTACTGTTTGCAGATGACTGAGGCAAGGGCGACTGGCAAGGACAATGGTGCATCCAGGCAGGCCGTGATTAAGAAGCTGAGTAAAACATTCATGCCAGAGTCAAAATTCATTTCAAAGTTGGGCAAGTTGACAGACACCAACTTGGGCTCCGTCAACCTGGAGACTTTCAAAAACAGAATGTTGGGGATCGGAAGTCATCGGCCTTCGACCACTTCACACAATATTGTTCGAAGTGGGTTATATGCAGCTGCTGGTTTCCCACCAGCCATTCAATGCTCGGAGCTGATGATGGAGTGTGCTAATTATTATGAGAAGGACCACAGATCGATCATGTCACCAGATGGCCAAGTGCTAGCCAATCTTACTTCAGCGGCCATTGGTGAGGCTTTCGGGATCCCAGTGCACAGGAACATGATTTACAAATCCAGAGAACGGGCTGAACGGATGTATGCTTCTACATTCGAAAGGTGCACGGAGACAATCAACACTCACTGGATGAGCACTCCCAAGCCTTCTCGTACGAAGTTGCCGAAGCAGATCATTGCGGATGACTTGAAACAAGAATATTGTGATCTCATCATGATGCTGAGCAGAGTTGGTGGTTGTGCACAGTCATTTATTTTTGAGCCTTGGATGTTTTACTACATCAACCTCGTGCTAGAAGGGAAAGATTATGTCAATTGGGCCGAGATGATAAGTGATAATTTGCATGAGCAGCTCCTGAGCCTGAGACGAACGAAGACGTTCTATATGAGCTCTTACATCATCTATATGTTGGCATGTATGACTAAGTACAAGGGGATCTCTTACAAGGAACCTGTCGGTTGTGGCTCCCACCAGTTCAAGATATATGATGCTTGTCCACAATTGCATTTGGCAAGCACAACTCACTACAAGCGTGTCAACGATTCCTTCACCATGTATATCACGAGACTGCTTTAGGAACGGTTACATCACAGAATCTCGAGGGAAGCCCAAGAGCTGATTGAAAGGTATGGGTGCTGGTTCATACAGTTTCCGAAATTTTCTTACATTAGGCTGCAAGGTTTTTCATCGTACCCATGTAGGCTGCCTAAGTACCCAACAGATAGAGTTTTAATGCTAGAGATATCTAGGCAATTGCTTGCCTATGATAAGATTCAGAAGAAAAAGAAGGGAGGAGTAGAATTTCCAATTGTCATGGGCAACTCGGATGAGGTGTGTCCCTCAATACAGGCAGCTAGAGAGGCTGAAAGCGAGCTTCAATTTTATCATTTTTCATACCACACCAGCCGACAGCACTACGACCCACATCATAACATCAAATGGGTACTGTCAGAGGAGTTTAAACATAAGGCCACCATTGAGGATTATTGGGCTGATGCAGCTGATGAGATTGAAGTAAGGAAAAGGGATGTTCTCTTGGTTGCTGATTACTTTGATCAGGGAGTGTGAAGTTGTGCCGGTTCCAGACCAGGTAAACGAGGATATGGATGTTGTCCATCCGGACTATGCAGCAGTTAGAGATACTCTACTTCCACCTCCATATTGGTCAGAGCCTGAGATTGCTGATTTGGACACACTTTCTATCCCGGTCCTGACATTCACTAGAGCATGGGTTGACAGGCGAGTAAACAGGTTAAAGAGTAGTTCAATTGCCTTGACTTACAATTTGATGGGAGATCACAGGACACCCACCACTGGCAGAAAGAAACAGATCACACGAGGTCCAGAATCTTGAAAGAAGGAGCTAGTTCGACAGGAGTCTTCAGTCGGAGCCTCCACGAGTTACAGTTGCATCACCATTGGAGACACGTTCTCCAAGTATACAGGAGGTCTCTTTATTTGCTGATCAGAGGAATGCATTGAACCAGGTGCAAGTAGTGCAGGAAGATATTCAGCCTCCACGGAGAGAGTCGGTTGGCCAGAGCGTCAACGCACTTGTTAGGGTTGATCAGTAGGATGATGAGGGGACTATTACTGACCCTCAGTTTCAGCAGAAACTAGAGGCGGCTATGAATGATGATGATGATATAGTTTCAGGAGACACTCAGCCACTTGAGGATGATGAGCCTCGCCAGAATGATATAGAAGTTGAGCAAGTTAGAGAGGTAGAAGCACAAGAACAACAGCCTTTCGATATACAGTATGATGTGCCTGATTGGCTTAAGGATAGAATGAGGAGAAGCCTGTTGGCGTTTAAATTAGCACCTCTGGAGTGCTGATTGTAAACGTTCAGCTATTTCAAATGTTTTGCAACACTTCTTCGTTATTTAAAGAGGAGAAGTCCCTCTCTGCTGGGAGCAATGCATAGGGAAGGGAAATGTCTAACTAGGTTCCTATCTTTTTATGCTTCAGCGGCAGGACACAAGGGTGCATAAACACAATGCGCCGTAGCTAAGCTTTTCTCTGGTTTCTGCAGATCTTAACTACGACTAACTAGCTTTTATCTATCCAATACCTTCAAGATGAACAGAGCATGAGGGTAAAGGAGCGGGAATGGGATGGTTGGATCACTTGAATTCGCCGTCTCCAGAGGATATGACCGAGGCTCTGAACTCTCGGGTATACACCGGGATAAGGTTGGTACAAGCAAACGCTCTGCACGGTAAACTAGATCCGAGATCTGCCAAGGAGGAGGGACTCCTATCCGAGGTATGAGCTTAAGAAATAGTTTACTAGAAACAACAAAATCACGATGCCTTGGCCAACGAGCTTGCTAAGGAGGAGGGACTCCTATCCGAAGTATAGCTTGGAAGTCAACACATTAAACAACATCAAACGACAACTGTCAATAACAAATATCCAAGGAGGAGGGACTCCTATCCGAGGAGGGAAATGAGACAACAAGCTATTTAAACACAGGACGTAGACATAACTCAAACAAGATGATCAAAATGCAAGCGCCTTCTGATATTCCTCTTCAATGCTTTATCAACGAACTACAAAAGTTGGGAAAGCAAAGGCACGAAATCATGCACAATTACAATCATCCAACGAACTCTCATCCAAGAGTGAACAAATATTCGCTTTCAAAGTGTTGGCAACAATGGCGCAGCAATTTTGCATAGCAAGTAAAGGTTAAACAAATAATGAGCCCAAGGCTCTTATTTATAGAACTCAAAGGAGTGGGCAACCCCAAAATCTCCTTGAGTTAATAATGAGTTCTTGCCAATCAATTAGCAAGATTTATTCCTAAATAGGGGGAACAAGCAGTTAACTGGAAAGCTACTTCAGTTAACTGAAAGTCAACAAAGAGTCAACTGGAAACTACTTCAGTTGACTGAAAGCAAACTAAAGGTGAACTTAAATGTAAAGTCTCCCTCCAAAATAGACATCCACATTTAGTGGAGATCTAAGATCCACAAATCGTGGAAGTCAATTAGACATCCTTAATTAGTGGGATCTGACAATGCATGATTTAAGGAAAGTGGAGTTAAACTTGGAAAGAAGCATCAAGTTAACTCCAACTACATTTAATAGCATCTCGAGTTGACTTGGAAAGAAGCATCAAGTCAACTCAAGTCTCATGAATGCCACTTGGAGTGTGTATGGCGTCCTTTTCTGGTGCATTTATAACTCGCCATTAATCAACAGTGTCTCAATCCATTGATTGACCTCATCAGCTTCTGGGGAGTTAATGCTCCGTAGGATGATGACGTGGCGTCGGAGCATGACCTCACCCGTTGTGAGCTGATTTCCGAAGTCAATGCATTGAGATGCTGCCTCTTCTAACTTGGTTGATAAAGCTGCTACCTTAGCCAGCTTACAACCCTCTGGATCGTCAAGAAAGGTGCTGCGGATGACATCCCTGAACTGGTTCTGTACAGTCACCAACTCGACGTATTCTCCTCCCTCACGCTGATATTCCATGCAAGGGAAAGATATTACCAACATTCTTGCGAAGTTGATAATAGTGGCAACCACCCTTCTGTAATCAATCATCTCTACTGAATGAGCGTCGTAGGCTTTCACCTTGTACGCCAATTGTTCTTTCCAAGCAAAAAGATGTTGCTTGTTTTCCTCAGAGTATACTGATTGATATGCTAATTGCAAATCTGCAATTGTACTTTCGTCTTCAAGCCTCTTTTCTGCAATCTTTGTTCTGACTGCTGGATCTCCACACGAAGTTCATGTGCTCTATCCCGTAACTGGTATAGGTTAGCCAGTACGCATCTACCCTTGAGAACAAACTCTTCCACCTGATTCCTCAAGTGTTTGCCGAATGTTAACAATTGCCGATGATTTTGTTCGGCGGGGAGATCTAGTAGTCCTGCCGGTAGGGCTGAGACGTTGGGTGTGCCATGTATCAAGCTGGTGATGTAAGACCTCAGTTTCTGATTTTCAGCCTTTAAGGCTGCCTTTTCTTTACCATCCTTGGCCATCCTTTCTTGTGCGCTCACCGAAGCTATTCCGAGAAGGTCCGCCTCCACCTGTCGTGTAGTCTTCCCGAGGTTAAGTTGAGACAAAGTGTAGTCCTCTACTTGAACCTCGTGTATGCTTTTCTCTACTGGTGGAGCGGCAGTCTCTATGATGATCTCACATTCTGCATTCCTTTCTATGTGAACTTGCTTCTTTAACTTCTTCGCCGACGTGTCTTGTGGGACGTGGTCGAATTCGGTAAAGTCAAGCCCATATGAGGGTTTTTCCCTCTTCCTTCCTAGGAAACCTTCGAGCCAAATAGAATCTCGGCGAACTTCACTAGGAAGGACGTGAGGCCCTTGAACGCTAGATGTGTGAGACTGTGCTGGAGTAATGTCTCTCGGTGGCGAATCCAAGTCGATGAGGACCTGTGTTCGCTGTGATACTAGTGATATGGGCGGCTCTGTTTCCATAACAGGCACCGTTTCTGCTGCTGCTTCTACTGTTGTTGCTTCCGCCATTGGTTCAGCCACTGGTTCTTCAACAACTAATGCTGTTGGTTCCTCTGTGATAACTTCGGCTGAATCAGGGGTGGCAGTCTCTACTCTTTGTTCTGGGGCAGCAATACCCGTGATTATTTCAGGACTATGTGTGGCTTTCTCCACTGGTGTCCTCTGTGTTCTAGGTTTTGACATCCTCATCCCTTGGGGAGGATTGCACCATTGCTTTTGTCTAGGTTTCCTTCTTGAAGTGGAAGGTGGTGTAGACTGAACCTGTGGCGGCTCTGTTCTGTGAGGTATCACCTTCCTTGATTTCTTGCTGTCGAGATAGAGTTGGCTATTTCTAACCACTCTACTCGTTCTTTCTTCTATAGATGTATCCTCTTTGGCATACCAATCCACTCTCGGGAGCGGTTGGGAGTCAACTGAATCTGCGAAGAATGTGGGGAGAATGACTTCCCCTTCATCATCTGACAGGCCCTCAATGTCTGCTGACATGAAATCAGCAATCTGTGGGAGTCTGAATCTGCTGTAGTTCCTTCTTCGCACTTCATACTCGTCTTTACAATTCACCCAATAATCTTCCATAGAAGACTTATGTGACGAGTGTTGCTCAAGGTGTGCTGCATAGAGTCCTCTGGGATCATAAGATCTTCTATCAATGAGATATTTGAGGTTAAACCTCCTTGTTTCTTGACCCATCATCTTTGCATCTGCCGGAATTCACATCTATATAGTCCCATTTCAACGGGAAAGTTAACAGCTGTCTTCCTCTTCAAGCGCAAGTGGACATGAACTTCGGACAACTGTCTCAGGAACTCCATGAAAACTACCCTATCTGAAGGGTGTCTTGGTAGCATGGCGGGGTGGCCAATGTAGCCATACACGCGTATGTAGGAGAATGTAGGAAATTGGATAAACCAATCTGCCCAATCCGCCATTGCCTCTCTGGCTGTCTGCGAAATACGCACGTGCATCTCATGGTTAAGCTCACGAACTATGTGCATGGTGAAGTGATCACTTGTCTTCTTGAAGTGTCTTTCCGCTTGAGTAAACTCAAGGCGTGTGAAAAACTCGTGAACCTTCTGCACACCTAAGGTTCCCACATTGTTCAATAACCTGAAATCGCCTTGGAAGGCTATCAAGTATACCAGGTAGGAGCACATGTGGAACCTATGAGCTTCCAGATACCCAGTGATTTGTCGGTGGAGTGTGTCACTGATCAAAGTGGCCCAGTCATAGTATTCCCTCCTGCCAATGATTTTAGCGATGACATAGTACATCCATGGCTGGAATTGACGACCATCTTCTTCTCCAGTGACTCTGTTGAGTAGAGTGATTAACACTGCGTACTCGTCTTTACATTCTCCTCGCCCCAACAACTTAGGCAAGCTTGCCTTTGTCACTTTTAGCCATTTTTCGGCCATTATCCTTTGACATTTGTCCTTGGCCGTCTCAAAAGCTTTCTCACATTCCGTCAATGATATGACTTTGCTGTTAGGATGTGAGGGAATATCAAAACATCTTTCGATATCTTGAGGCTTTAAACTGCAAACAATCCTTCCATCTGCTGCTCTGATTTCTCTGGTGGTAGGGTTGTAATGCTTGATACAAGCGATTACGAGCTCTACGCTTTGTAGTGTGATGGGAATTGAAGCGGCTTGCAGCAATCCGGATTCTTCGATATTCTGCAATGTTATTTGATTCATGCCTTCTAACTGCTCCAAATCGACCACTGGATTTACTTGGTGTAGATTTGTGTCAACTGTTTTCAGGTAATCATGGAGTAAGACCGTCTTGGTCTCGTATTGCACCTGGGAGTACTGCATCCTGAAAAACTTGAAGATTGATTGTAAGCTTGACCTAGTTCAGATGATTTTCGGAAACCCTTAAAAATAGCGCCCTGCCGAGAAGTATTTTTCCGGAAAAAATCTGGCACATGGGTTTTGTTCGTGCTTCAATGCTGAACGAACCCAGTTCCTCAGAATTTGAATCCTGAAACTTTTTCGGAAAAACCCCCAAAAATAGGGGCAGCAAGTTTGCTGATTTTGGAAAATTTGTCGAGATGGGTTTCTCTGGAAAATGATGCTGAATCTACCCAGTTGATCAGATCTGATGTAGCCTGTTGCTTTTTCTGTCAGATGCAAGAAAACCTAAGATGAGAAGAGAGGAAAAAGACAGAAGGTGGATTGGAAGTTTTCGCTGATCTTCAAAAAAAACTATCTCTGATCCAATCCTCAAAATGGCAACCCTTTCCTGCTTCAGATCTGCAATAAAAATGAAGAACGGATGAAAACCTCCTTCAGATCTTCAATGGCGTCCTTTGAGAGCTTTGTGGCTGTTTTTGTCTTTCAACCTGCAATGAAATAATGAAATGGACGCCATCTCCTTGAATATATATGTTTGGGCTTCAGATCCACAAATTTGGGGACCTAACACAAGCCCAAAAGGTGATTTGAGTTTGATCTGAAGTTAAAAAGGTGATTTCCACCAATCGTGGAGCGTTTTAGCCAACTTTAACTCAAAAAGCTTTTGACTTTAGTCAACAAATGACCTTTGACCTTTTTTAGGCATCCCTTTTCATATTTTGCAAGTTTTTTTGGTATTTTCTCTCCTGAAAACCCCCTGTTTGATCCTGAATCTGGCGTTGTCTGTTGATCTTGAGACGTCACGGACACATTCACTGCGGAGCAGAATCCATACTGGAAAGAAGTGCCTGGGAGACTGAATGATAAAAAGCTGAGTTAAGGGCTCCAAAAGACTGGGCGCCTTTCCCAAGAAAGGGCGCTTTTGCCAATGCCTTAGTGATTTTTCAGTCTTCGTTCTTCAGCTTATTTGAAATGACCTCTCGTGCCTTGAACTGGATTTCTCGTTGATCGGAGAGTCAGATGTTTTCACATGACGTTTCATCAGGTACTCAGCTCTATTCTGCTAAGAATGACTGTCTTCGGGAAATCTGGATCTCAAATTAGGGTTCCTTTATCCAAGGGCGCCCCTCCTTGAAAAGGGCGCTTTTGCCTTTTGGCTTGATTATTTTCGTCTGACAAGTTGCCTACTTTGATCCAGATTATCCGTTGACTGCTCTGTCAGGTATTGATGCTTGCAGTTGCGTTTCCGAGATTTGCTTGAGCTGAGAAGGTCATCAAAGGAGGCCTTTTGTCATTGGTCAGCATCTGGAAGTCCAAAAGAAAGGGCGCCTTTGCTTTGAAAAGGCTCTTTTTCTTGCAACTTTGTCGTTAACTGTGGTTTCCTGTCAATTCCTCAACTGCCTCTTTTTGCTTCGTCAGCAGTTGCTAGTGATCTATTCATCGGATGATCTGGATGTTTGTTTCACTGTTGAGCCAGCAACCAAACGTTGAGAATGACTGCTTCGGATGATCTTACTGACTTTGTTTGACCTTCAAAGACCATGGGCGCCCCTGCTTGAAGAAGGCGCCTTTTCAACATGTGAGCAATCTCCCCTTCGTAACATCTCCAGAGTTAGTCAAATTTTGACCTTTTTCGTTTTCAGGAATCCCCTTCGTCAAACAGCATCTTTTTTGACCTTTTCCGCCATGGTTGTATCGTTGAAGCTTTTGAAGCTTAGCTTTCAGCGCATGGTACTGGCCAATCTGCCATTAATGGCTGTGGAGCTCCTAACTTCGTTCCTGAAAAAGAGAAATAGACCCACCAGAGTAAAACGTGTCTTTTGATGATTCTAACTTGACCAATGTGATCGTGAAGCCCTTTAAACCTATCAAAATCATTTTCGATCATTTCTGGGAAGGTCCTATTTTCGGGGGATTTCCCTGAAAATAGCGGAAAAAACCCTAATTTTCAATTTTTCAGAATTTTGTACATGTGTTCCTAGACAGAAACCCACCAAGATTCTATGATTGGTTTGACCTAAAACAGACCTTTCATGGCATTTTAACAAGATTTAGCTCAATTTACACAGAATGCCAAAAAATTTATTTGGGGTACAACAAAGCCCTAGCGAGGAAATTGATCCAGCAGTTGAGATGGAAGAGTTCTTAAACAGGATCAGTGCACCTCCACAGAAGAAGAAAGCAAGAAAATTTTCAAAGATATCCACTGAAGAGGATGGCTCTCGTACTCTTCATGTAGCTGTGCCTCGAGTTGAGTGTGACCGAAATGAAGCAGTGCCTGAGAATTATGTAGTCACGACTTTGGATTTGGGACGCCCCACTGGTGCGCAGATTGTAGAGGAGTGTGATAACTCCTACCTTGCCCTCAAAGACAGATTATTCAAGAAGGAAGGAAAATACAAGAGGTTGAAAAGAGAACACAAGGCTTTAATTGGATATGTGCAACAGTTATCTCGTTCTCGAGGGCAGGATATTCCAGTGATAGAGCCTCCAGCGGAGATACCTAGAGAGTCAATCAATGGCTTGGTAGAGTTAGGGAAGATGGCACAGGAAGCAGACAAGTGGGTCACAGGAGTTCGTGTCGAGACGGAGAAGTTTATGGAGGACCTTACCTTCACTTTTCAGCAGGCCTCTAGTATTTTGACACAGATGGATGCAGTAGATCATGCTTGGGGCGGTGCTTCTATCTATCAGAGTAAAGTAATTCAGCGTCTTGAGGTA
>VDFB02103120.1:0-60665 GCA_007258455.2 Sequoia sempervirens
ATCCCTCAAGTTCACCTTTTTCATCCTAGGTTACTCGTACTTGATTATTTTATCTCGTTCGAACTTGTAGGTTGGCATATTGTCCAATTTTGCTACTCCTTGTATTCTCTGTTCTCGGTCAAAAATGTCTGGCTGGTCATACCCTTATATTCTTCCTCGATCTCTTTGATTTGTAGCATGTTGCACTCTGGGTGGAACACCTTGTAGTCTTCCATTTGCCAATGAAACAAACCATTGAGAGAACTCGTCTCGTCCTCTGAACAACCCTCTAGGTCAAGTACCCCTTCATCATTGGGTTCCATAAGCTTTCTTCTTTTGTTTGTGTCTGATTCTCCTCCGTTGGACTCTGACTTGGATGATGCCAACTCTTCACTCACAACCTGATTCAGGTCAATGACGTACTTCCTTCTGACACTCTCCTTCTGACACTCTCGATGGAGAGTGTGTTCCATTTCCAATTGTGGTCTTCCTTGGCGGCGATCAGCCACCCTCTCTTGAGTAATGCATTGTACGCCCTCTTCTATAACGGGATGACAACAAAGTTTAGTAGGAATTGCTATGTGCCGATCGTCAATTTTTGTGCCATTAGTGTACTGAACGGTTAAATGCCATGTTGGTCAGTGCCTACCAAGTGAAATGTTGGTGGCCGAAGAGTTGGTTTCCCTAGGCACTTCCACGTTTCCTCTAGTAGTACATTTACTCTCGAGGCTTCGTCAACGATGGTGTTTGTGAGCGTCTTCCACATGATTTCCGTCTATACGATGGCAGACTTCCTCTCGATGTTCACTGTGAGTAGCATTGGGTCCGTGGCTTGTTCGCCTGCTGGATGTGTCATGCTCTCGCTTGGACCTCTTTGATGAGTTTGGCTATCTCCGATGACATTTGTAATTGCTACTCTTAGTTGTGGCATCGTTGTAGAAGTTTAGTCACTTTGATAGGTACAGTTGTATGTAGCACCTGCCATACTATGTTATTCTCTGACTCCTACTGCAGTGATGTACCGGTTACTTCGTTGGAGGTTCTTCATTCTTTGGCCATCGCATATTCTACTTCCACCTTGGCCTCTTAGAGTTTGTCTTTCTCCGTACGAGGGTTTGGGTAAATGGTCTTCTTCTGTGCTCTGGTAATTTCCAGAACCTCCTCGTCCTCCACTTCTAGCATATTTATACCTTTTTGTTTCGAGCAGTCGGTATCTTCGTGATTACCTAGTCCACACCATTTGCATAATCTTCCTCCCGTACCTTGATTATTTTGGCATTCTCTAGTAAAGTGACCCCATTTGTTGCACTTTTGGCACTGTATCATAGAGACACCTTTGACATTATACTGTATTTTGCTTCTCGGTTCACTATTGTTGAACTGATTGTTGTTGTCTCTTTTGTTGCGGTATCCTCCACGAGATGCATTGGTATTGTTCTGAGGTTTTATGTGATGAACCCTGCTGGCTCACAATTCAAACCCCTGTAATTTTCCTTATCTTATTTGTGTTTTTTTAGTTTTTTAAAGAAAGTTTGTAGACAGAAGAGAAGGGGCGCATCATATAAAAGCTCATAAATTGTAAAACTGAGCTATTTTCTACAGAATGGAAGTGCAGAAGGTATTATTTTACTGAAACAAATAGATCACAAGTGATAAACATACCAAAATGCTTGCAGATTATTTATTTAAAAAGATAAGTCAACTTGCCAGCCAAGAATGGTGAAAACTGGCAAATATGGACGCCTAGCCTCCAGAAATGACTTCTCCCATTTTGAAACAAGATACAAAGGGCTAATAGAGGTAGCCGCCAACAATGAAGCACAATATGGAACCAAAGAGAAGGCACTTTAGCTTCTAGCTTCACATGCCAGACCTTTAGGAAGGCACAAATCCCAAGGCAAATGGTACGGCCAAGGAAGAAACCAAAAGAAACAAGCTGAAAGTTGAGATCTGTTGAAGATGATGTCTTTGGTGAAGAAATCCCCTTCCTTATTGCAAACAAGTATAAACTGAATGATAAAACTCTGATAGAAGCATGTAGAACCTCTGAATGAAGCCCTCACAGTTGCACTAATTCGACTGATCTCTCACAGTCTCAAAAATGCTCAACATCGAAGAGATTGCGTTCTCCAATGGAAATATTGCTCAAACCCTGATCACAGAGGAAAGCACAGAAGAAACCTCAAAGGCAAAGTCGAAATAATCATGAATGAGTTTCTCATTGCCCAAAATGCCTTATATCCTCAAGAGGCACGAATTCCAAGAAGTGACTTCCTTTTCAAGTTTTAAATATTTTAAAATACATTTAAGTCATTTTCAATAGTTTTTGACTTAAATACTTGGCACCCACTTAATGTATAAATGATTTAATTTAAAATCACCCTTTTTATGAATATTTAAGTGATATAAAGTGACAAAGTCAATTTTGACTTTATAATAAGGTATTAAGTTAATTAATAACTTAAATCACTTAAATAAGCATAACTTCCTCGAAACTCCATATAATTTTGTGCCTTTAGAAGCTGTCAACTCCTGAACTGCCAAGGCCTGTAGTGAGCCAATCACTGAACTCTGGATATGAGAACGACCAACCCCTCTAGAAAATACCTCTGACCCTCTAACCATTCTAGTTAGCCCACAAGGGTCCAAGAAATAGGCTAACACTCTGCACCAGGTAACTGACTAGAGCGGGGACATCACATTTTAGAGGCGTGATTGGAGGGGTTGACTGTTCCCTTTGTGTGAAGAGCACTTGTGTGCTTCTTGTCTTCAAATTGTATGGTCGTGTAACAAAACCCCTTATATTTTTATTTTTATTTTTTTGAAAATTTGCTATCCAGTTGTGATTCAAAATATAATCCAAATAAAGGAATACCATTGACTGAAAAATCAAACACTACTATTGATACAAGTAACTAATAAGGCTCAGCTGAAAATTACTCAGATGCATTGATAAATGTCCCAGAAATAACATTCATATCGCATGATTTGAAACATTTGACCAAGAGTCAATTACATGAATTAAAACTTGAAGGAGTATGATTAAAATATACCTCATTGCCAATAACAGGGAAATTAACAAGCTGGCTGGAGCTTAACACAGTTCAGTATTGCCTCCAAATAACCCACACTACATTAGTCCTCAACGATGCAAACATCTTTTAGCTGAAGCAAGGTATGGAACACATTCCCAATTATCCAATGCAAGGAAAATAACCCAGGGACTGCTATTTTCAGGACTGTAAATTAAGTCTGAGTGTAATTTCTGATCATCAGTGTGGCATTCTATCAACATCAAGAGCAGTGAACTAAACTAGGAACCTTTTCATCCAAACAGGCAGCATCCTCATGGAAACTACTGACTCCATAACTCTCTAAACAGACATCTTAACCACTAGGAAGTGAGTAAACTCAGAAAGTACAGACACAAAACCCCCTGAACATGCTGACACAAACCTAGAAAGTCAGCGCCAACTGCAAAGCAAGAGGACCTGAAATAGGGGACATTACAGGGCACTCCTTAATAGAGTGTCCCATGACTTGGCTGATGTCACAAAATAGTTTCTTTGGGCGATTTGCCTTGGTATGATCTTCTGTTTTGCATTTGGTACACCACAATTCTTTGGATTCTTTTGAATTTTTCTTTTCGGCTTTCAATTCCTTCATCATTCTCATCATGTCTCGTCTTAAGGCTTGGATTTTTTTGATTCTTCATGTAGTGTCCCTTGCTGAGTCTGGTCAAGTTTTCTGTTTTGCCTCTCAGGAATTTCGTCAAATAGTTTGCTGATAAACTTCGATCTGCTGTTACTGTTTTCTTTTTGTATTTTCTCTTGAATGATGTCGATGAAATGCATATAATGGATTAGCTAACAATGCTCAAATACTACTAGCGCAATAAGAATGTAAATGCAAGTCAGTCTATGAATTTCCCTTGCAACTATATGACTGAGTTTCCTGTGATTATGCAGCTACAGCAAGTAACATTTTATCAAACACTTTAAATCCAATCTCTTATCTTCAATGTATTGCCTCCAAACTCCTTAATGACCGATAACAATCTTGTGACCAATGCATAGAACTGATTTACAGTACCAAAGGGGATTTAGACAGCAACTAGAGACTCCTCAAATGCAAGCTTAAATATTTATGATGTATTCAAGGATTACAATAGGACTGCCATAGTGTGACAACGATTACTTCTACAGACCAGCATAACAAAAAAATGCAGATATTACTAAAATATGCAATATTACAATTCTGAAATGAAGAACCTGTTGAGATGCCAAAGTGAAGAAGAGGCAACAACACCAAATAAATCGAATGCCTCCTAAATCGCTTGCTAAGCAACTCCCGATAGTGAAGGTGGCGGCTGTCTATGCTAAATACAATTTCTGACGCTTTGATGGCTTTGTCTTTACCTCCCACGTCTTTCCTTGTGTGAAACGACTCCTCTATTCACACTTATGTCTTTTTGTTTGATGAACTGGCGGCTCAGACTTTGTCTTCTAGTGTGGGCAAGAGGAAGAATACGATTTCCTTGCTTATGTTTTATTTGGTGATATATCCTTAATTATTTATGCCGCTGGCCTCTAGTGTCGACTTCAGATGGGAGTGCGGCCTTTAAATAATATTAATTTCCCTAGATATAATGCCAAGTGACTGCGAATGGAAAGGCGTCGCTCCAAATAAATCGAATCTTAATTTCAAGCACTTCAATAATAAATGCTCAGTTCAAATGTCTCTATTATTTGTCTCATGTGAATTCACCAATATGCGTCCTCAATGATCAAACACGATTATAATATGGGTCTCTTTTTTTTCTGAACAAGTCGTTTCAGCAATAAAAATTGACTTTGCTAAATAAAACGTCAGACTTTTTTCTGATAGCTATTTTGTTTGTACTCCAATAACATCGTCCTCTTTAGAAAATTCGAATTACGTTCAAAAGTAATCTTCAAAAATGCAATTACCTCCAAATATCGATCAAATTTGTCTTATTGCTGTTAGATTTTGTCTTTTCTGAGCTGGGCACACTTATTTGTCTTTTGTGCCTGAATTAAATCGATTTCCTTCACAGAATATGTCGATCCTTCTTTTGTGACTGAAGATGGCTTCAAATTGCAAAATAATATTCAAATAAGCTGTAGTTATTTCCTTCCAAATTGATTTCCCTGAACCTTTCCAAATTTCACAAACTTGGTCAAAGACCATTAAGTTTGTCAAGTTGAATCAGCAAGAAGAATTCCTTCCAATGATGATTGCAGTAATACAACAGCTACTGCAAGTCTCCAACTTCCAAACCGGATTGCAACAATAAACCAGCTGCTACAATGATGATGATGAGATAATAAACTAGCTATCACATCAACTCAACTAGGGCAATGATACATCATCTTTTGCACTCGATAAATCTCTCCAGTTAAGCACCTGTAGAAACCCTGGATGGATTCCTCAACAATTCCAGCTAGGGTTGATCTTTCACAACCGAACTTGGTACTCTAGAGTCTTCAAACCCTCGAGCAATGCAAGCCTCAGCGTATACCACGCAGGTATGAGAAATAGAAATAATCCAAGGCATGATCAAAATGGCTTGCATTTAGCTCCTTATAAAGAATTTTCATTCACCTCCAAGAAGCTTCTAGAATAAAATATTATTTTATTCACTTAAGTGACTTTATGATTTATTATTTTATTTAGTCACTTTATTAAATTAATTAAATATAAGGTCACCTTTTAATATTTATTTATTGTGATAACCTTACAAATAATTAATTTAATATTCTACTTTAATTTAATTAAAATAATCATTTAGTCATCCTTATGAAATATGATTAATTTGGACAACTTAATCAATTAATTTAATTAAATCATTCTGCCTCCAAATTAGGGACATGAGACTTCATCACTACTCTCCTTCGTACTCTCGTCGTCATCTGTCCTTTTCTTTCCTCAAGAGGATAATTTATGCTTGCTCTTAATGTCCATCGCTTGATTGTAAGCATCAATGTACGATGATGGAGGTACTGCCTTCATTTTCTTTCTTAGCGAGGGAATTAGCCTTTCAATGAACCATCGCTTCTTTAGTCCATTGGCCGGTTGGTGTTCTAGCTTTACCAATAATTCCTTGAGCCTACGATTGTAAGCTCGTACGTTTTCATGTTTTCCCTATTTTGTGTTGTATATTTCGGCTACTCTCTCATTATCATCTCTCAAAAGTCTGAATTCTTTCTAGAATGCTCTTTTTAGTTCTTCCCATGTGGCTTTATGTGCTGCTTGTAGTTCTATATACCAGTTGATCACTATGCCTCTGAGAGTCACTGGAAATGCTCTCAGCCAATAATCTCCATCTTCCTGCCCATTTGCTATCCATATGATTTCACAAGTTTTACAGTGTCTCATTGGATCCTTTGACCCGTTCCTCGTAAACTTTGGCAATTTTTGCCTTTGCACACTCTAACTGGCTGGCAGAGTCACCATTTTCCTTCCCTGATGTTCTCCCCATGCATTGGACCTATTTGAACTATTTGTTCGATACATTGCGATGCCTCTCTTGCACTCACGACCACGCATGAGTCTTCCACTCGTCCACTCTTAGCATCTTCTGCACTCTGGTTATTCTTTAGGTCGTTCTTGCACTCCTCCACTTTTCAGGAGCACCAACTCCATAAATACAATGAATAATCAATTACAATGTACTGTTAAAACCCTAGAAGTGCAAATGCAGTCCTAGAATCGCAATAGTAGACCATGAAGATTTTTAATGAGCACATTGAATAATGTTGTATGAAAATGACATCTTCCTTAAATACAATAATCTGAGAATCATAATAAAAGATTTTTCAAAGCAATACAATGTCTGAAGTCTCATATCATTTTCTTTTCCCTTTCTTCAGATCCAACAGAGAAAATGCCAGTTTTTGTAACTGTAAGAACAATCTCGAGTTAGGGTTTCAAAAGAACAACCCTAGAACAATCTTTTAAACAAACCCTTTTAAAAAATACCAACCACAAAAAAACAATGATCAACCACTGTTTAATACACATATATTCTCATGAATCTTCATCGAAATTTCCAAATTGCAATAATTGTTTTCCTTCAGGATACCTGAATACATTAACCCTTTATCTGTTTGCTAAGGAATAATCAAAGGTTTCGAAGGTCATTAACCTCCGAATCTTCATAATTATTATCTTAACAAAATATCTTAAAGCCCGTAAAAAGAGTTTACATTAATACCTGTTTATGGAGGAATATAAACAAAAAAATACTAGAAGAACCGATTCATAACTACCCAGCTGAAGACCTGCATCTACAAGCTCTGCCGCTTCTCTTTTCAGCTTCCACAGTCAACAATCATTCTCTTAACCAGTTCAATATTACATATTTTGTAGAAATGTCCATGGCGGCTAGGGTTCTTCTCAAAAATATCTTTTACCCCAGTTTTTCCTTCCTTCAAGTCTTTCGAAGACTTTACAAAAGAACATAATCATTTGAAATCCGCAACTTTTCAATCAATACTATCAACAAATAATAATCCTGCTAAAAGTGCCGACACAATAATATCAACAATGATAAAAGTCCAATAGCACATGTTTAATGTGACCAAAACTTAAGCACCAAAACAATACCTTTACCCAAGCTTTTTAAAAAAGCTTTTAATCTTTACTGCCCGACTGCTTTGGCATGTCTCACGACTTAGTATGCCCGACAAGGGCTTTTTCCTGCTTTGTTTAATAAGGATCTCATATCTCTTAAGTGCCTGATACCTTAATGGTGTAAATGATAAGTATTTCAATATCCTTAACATAGGACATATCAACCATGAAATCCTTCAAAAACATATACCAATGCAATACAATGAAAGACAAGCTGCCCGAAGTCATATGCTTTATGACACCATGAATTAATGTCTTGAGGACCCCCTTAGCAAAATAATCAATGAAGAGAATATATACAAGTGGCTTGAACTTGTAATCCTCATTTTCTTGAAACTTGTATGTTTTGTGCAAACATAAGATATGCCATTCATATATCATGTGAAGACAACTTGCAAAAGATCAAGTCGAATATACCACAATTTGAAAGTGATCAACCTGAATATACCTGAGACTTGTAATGATAATAAGTCATATATACCTAAATAACCATGCCATATACCTAAAACAAAATATATACCCTGGAGCAAATGCATGCCCTAAAACAAATGCATGTCCTACTATAATGAACATATGGCAAATATCAGTACCAACATGTAAAAACTGAAACTTGAAAGTGCATGACATGAACCATGTGAATCACAACTGAAATTTGAAAGCGTATGCCATGAACCAACTGTAAACATCATGAGCCACCAAGATCATATAAATGTGTTACCAAAAACTAGTTTTGTCATCAAGGACAAATAATCACAATAAACAATTGAAAGCCAACAGATATCCTCGTCATGGAGTCTCTCAACATGACATCACATCTCAGTCTCAAAGATGTACAAGATATCGTCATCATGGAGTCTCTCAACATGACGTCACATCTTAGTCTCAGAGATGTACAAGGGCTTGCACCTCATATTTCTTCGTGTTAGAGAAATATACAGTACAAGGGCTTTCACCTCATATTTCTTCGTCTTAGAGAAATATACCCTACAAGGGCTTTCACCTCATATTTCTCCGTCTCAGAGAAATATACATTACAACAAATCTTCATGATGATGTGACTCCCTCTGAAGCTCCATGTACTTGCGTCAAACTCCTGACCTCCTCGTCTAAGATTGCCTGCAATGCTTGCATTAGAAGAACAGTTTCCAACACTCACCTCCGATATTACTAACTTTCGAGAGTTCAGGACTGTCCTCCTCAACCTCATCCCAGATCACCCTATTCTGAATAGGTTTGCGGAGCTACCAATGTCAAATCCAGGTTCACTTTCTTGTGCAATTCAGTTCTTTGCAATTGAAAAGGTTTTCCAAGGACTTAGCACTTGGCCTTGCAACACTGCAACCCACTTACTTGACACTTTCACTTCTTCTCAGTGAGTCACTCTAGTTCCTTGAGACATAGAATTCCATTTGCTGAACACAAAACTCCCTCTTGATCCCTGCCTCAATACATAGATTACAAAAATCCTTTGGAAGTGAACTCAGAATCTTAGTCCTCTTCCCGAGCATGTCATTGTTTTACCCAACTCGCTTTCACAACTCTCAATCAATAGCCATTAGCAAGTCTTCTCC
This sequence comes from Sequoia sempervirens, assembly GCA_007258455.2. Classification (NCBI taxonomy): domain Eukaryota; kingdom Viridiplantae; phylum Streptophyta; class Pinopsida; order Cupressales; family Cupressaceae; genus Sequoia; species Sequoia sempervirens. The sequence continues at coordinate 9,207 of VDFB02103120.1, forward strand.
AATGATCTTTTATAGGAACCTCACTGTTTTCCATAATTCTTTCTAGGGCTGCCAATAGTTGACCATGCAAGAACCATAGATTGCTGTTCCAAATCAAGAGGATAGGATTTCTGTTGTACCGTCGTTTAGTGTCTTCATCTTTCGATGCAAACTCTCCATCCAAGGCTGACCCAAACTTGTGCCCTCGAGAGATGTCTCCAGTGAAGAATCATGAGAGTTATGTGCCACCAACTCAGTCCCATGGCTGCAAGCTATGTCTCCATGTTTGTTCATTTCTCCAGCTGGCATGACTTCCTCACAGGATGCCTCAAGCTCTTCCTCCCTTTGAATTCCTTATGCAATCTTTGATAATTAATCCATCATCCTTTTGCTCCTCGATCCATCCCGCATTTTAAAGACATTAATAATAGATCATAAAATCAAACTACCCCGAAGAGGAATATATAGACCAATGCTAGTAGCATACATGATTCACTATTCCCAATGTTATTGCATGAATTATTACTACATAAAATCCATGATCATTATTCAAAGGTACAAACATAAAATACTTATCTCTTTATTGTTGGTACACCATTGAGCTAGACCTGTAGCTGTGTCTCATCTTCGCCACTGTAATGCCCCCTTTCTAATGGAAGCACTTAAACCTGAATCTCACATTCAAAATGTTTCTCAAAGAGACATTAGAAATGTAGAGATCAATAAATTTCAATAATAACATCTAATTAGATCGAAGATGATATAATTATTCCATTCTTGTCAAAGGATTATTCATTTCCTCCTTATTACTCACTTTGAATGATTCCTCTATAATATATTTCATGAGTACATTAAATGTAAACATCTTTCGAGATACCATAGTTGGAATTCTATTGTACCATTTTACATCATAGTGAATAAACGGTGTCGTTATTTATAAGGCTCAATAATTGCTGCAAGCATCATTATTTGCACAATTGTATATGTACATATATTCTATCTAAATAAGTATATATCATCACTTCTAATTTGACTCAATGTAAATATCTTTAATTTTATATGAATACGTATATATGTATTCTATTTCAATATCATTATGGGATAATCGTAAGTAGTATATTATATATATTTAAGCTTATCAATTACCGAAATATAATTATCAACATATGAGTTGTATATCCGGAGAACATATTATATTTATATATATATCTTAAACACCAACATATATCTGGATATACCTGAGGACATATTATATTTAATAGATTTATATTTATCTTATATATATATACTAAATTCTTAATCCGATCATTTATTATCATTTATTTATTCTAGATTGTTGGCGTAACAACTAACACCTTTGGAGTGCAAGTTGGTACGGACAGCTATGCACACTATGCAATGAGTGCTCTTCAAATTAGGAGGGGAAGCTCCCTCGTTGTGCTTGACAAAAGTGCTTGAAAAGGGAAATAAATTAAACTATATCCTGTCTTTTTGTCTCAGCTGTAAGAGGTACAAGGCTTTCACGAGAACTCTATACGTTGCAGCTAAGTATTTTCTGGTTTCGCAAGACTTAACTACAACACACAAAACTAAGTAAATTAACTATCCAATCCCCTCAAGAATTCAGAGCATGAGGAAAAGGAGCGGGAATGATTATCTGACGATAAGCCGGGTACAGACTCACAACGTGAAGGCAAGGTGGCACAACTATCTGCTTGTCTGAATAGGCTTATTGGAAACGACAACACACGATAAACCAAGTACAAATTCTCTACTTGAAGGCAAGGTGGCACAACTATCAGCTCAATTTGAATAGGTTTATTATTCACACACATCATACGATAACCAAGTATAGATTCTCAACTTGAAGGCAAGGTGGCACATCTATCAGCTCAATCTGAACGAGTTTAATGAACACAAAACATGAAGGATAGCCAACTAGGACAATAAATTGCATAGGCGAGACACGCATACAATCTACGATCAAACTAGCCACTATATCTAACTAAAGCAAGAATTCACCATCATAATTGCATGAAACCCAAGTAGCATAACAATTCATCACAATAGTAAATACTCATGAACAGATATGGAATGAGCAATATTACAGGCAAGATAGGCACAACATATATTTCTCTGTTGTGCAAAAGTTATGTACAAATGAGCAAAAGCTCTTATTTATAGACATTAAAAGGTGTAGGGAACCCTAAAATCACCTTGAGTCAACTACAGTCTTGCAATGCATGCAAGATTTATTGCTAAACCCTAATAAAGTAAACTATACAGTTAACTGGAAAGCTACCATCAATTAACCGAAAACCCTAATCTATGTGGACCATGTGCAAGCATGCACGTCCTTATTGAAAACAAGTTAACTGGAACACTACCATCGATTCGCATAAACCCTAAATCTGACTCCAAGTGAATAAAGTTGATCTCATAATAGATATGCATGAGATGAGACCAGCGATTAACTTGAAAAGATAACGAAGCTTAACTCACGTAGTGTAATGTCTGTATCATGAGGAGGTGGGGCGGAAGAGTCTCTTGAAGGTGATCTCGAGCAGCCAAAGAATGCATCAGCGATTTGGAGCTCACATTTTCTGCTTAGAAAGATGCTATGCACAAGTAGCATGTCCTCACGGTTAATGATCACGGAATTTGAAGTTCACCTCTGCTCTGGTTGCCCTCGTCGAACAGCGCCAACATATTTGTAAATTTGAGTTAATCTTATAATGATGGTCTCCCCAGAGAAAATAGTATGAATGGAGTGCTTGGGCCTACATTTGTACGTATTAAGCTCAACATATGCACCACCCTGAATTTGATCTTGGCCCGCGATAAAGTGAGATGCTAAGGTTCTTACAGAGCCCCGAGGTGTACTAGTAGCGTGCTCTCTACTCTCACGTACGACCAACTCGGCCATTGTTTCCTCTATCTTTGCCTTGAAAACCAACTGTGTTTTCCAAGAGTACATAGCCTCTTTATCTTCTGCATTTGTGATTGATTCATATGCCATACTCAGGTGAGCAATCATAATCTCGTCTCGGGGTCTATTAATCGCCATGTCTTGCTCCTCATCTTGGAGACGTAGACGGAGCTCTCGTGCATTGTACCGCAACTAATATAGCTCTGTAAGCATAGAACGACCTCTAGCAACAAACTCCTCCCATTCCTCTAAACGCTTGCCGTATGCAACCAAATGATTAAGTTGGCCCTGTTTAGCTGGAGGCTCAAGCATCGGCGGGAGTGTCGCAGTAACATCTGACTTGTGTACAAGGCTAGAAATATACTGACGAAGCTGTTTGATTTCAGCCTTGAGGGCTGCCTTGTCTTCTCCGTCCTTCAACATTCTATCCCTGGCACTATTTGTTGCAACTTGTAGGAGATCAACCTAAGTCTGGCATGTACTACGACCAAGGTTGACTATGATAACCCCAAATACCTGAGATTCTAACTCATCCAAGCTCTTCCCCTGTGGAGGTATAGCAGTCTCGATGACGATCTCCATATCAGTATTGCTTTCCACGTGAACCATGTTCTTGATCCTCTTGTCTGGCACATCCTGGTAAACCTGATGAAAATCTGAATGATTAAGGACATAGGATGGCTGCCTCCTATTCCTTCCTAGTTGAGCTTCAATCCAAGACTGGTCTCGGCTAATGCTATTGGAAGGATCTGTACTAGCAACAACAGGCTCTGACGAGAGTGAATATGTAGAAGAGCAGGTGCGAGATGGGGAGTCTAAATCCAATTCGATATGAATTGGGATTGGTGACTGCTCCAGAACTGGTATAGGAACTTGACGCTGAACCTCAGGCATTGGCGGACTTTGAACTGGCTCTGTGACAGGCTGTTTGACAGGGTCCATATGTGTATCAGTAGCAAGCGCCTTGCCTTTTGAATTGTTTGGCGCTTGACCTTTATTGGGAGGGTTACTCTTCTTTTGTTTAGGTTTCGACGAGGAAGGTAGCGAAGGATCCACCACTGGCGGCTCTGCTCTAGGCACATTTACTCTCTTGGTCTTCTTGCTATCGAGGTAAAGTATACTATTCTGAATAACTCTACTTGACCTCTCTTTTACTATTGCGTATTCCTTGGCGTACCAATCAACTGCTGGGAGTGGCTGTGTGTCAACCTGCTCTCTGAAAAACTGAGGAAGAACTTCTCCATCATTTGATAAACCTTCCACATCTTCTGACAAGAATACAAAAATCTGTGAGAGAGAAGCGGCCATAGCTACATTTGCAGACCTCGAAGTCATCCACACAATTGGCCCAATAGTCTTCCATGGAAGGTTTATGATATGCGCGACCACCGAGGCGAGCTGGGTAATGACCCCAAGGATCATAGGCACGTACCTCAACAAGATACTTCAGATGATACCTCTCCAGCTCCTGTCTTGCAGCTTTGGCTTCAACTGCCGTCTTGCACCAATATGTTCCAAACTGAAAAGGAAAATTGGCAGCTGGTTTATGCTTGCAACACAAAAGATGATGAACATCATGCAACTGCCTCAGGAACTCCATAAAAATTGTTCTATCCGAAGGATAGCGTGGAAGCATGGCTGGATTTCCTATAAATCCATATACTTGGATATAGGTGTATGTCGGGAACTGAATGAACCAGTTTGCTCAACCATCCATCGCTGCTCTAGCAACCGTCGAGATACGAACGTGCAACTCCATGTCCAAATTTCTCACTTTATAAGTCAAGAAAGCCTTGTGAACACGCTTGAAGTGACGTTCAGCCTTAGTGAACTCAAGCTGATCATAATAGCGATAGACTTTCTGAACACTGAGAATGCCAACGGTGTTTAACCCTCAGAACCGAGCCTGATAGGCAATCAAGTACACAAGGTAAGAACACATGTGAAACTCGTGGGCAACTAGGAAACCGGTGATTTGCTTGTGGATAACATCGCTGATGAAGGATGCCCAATCATAATGCTCTTGCCCAGATATGATGCGACCAATGATGTAATACATCCAAGGCTGGAAAACATTTGCATGTGAATGATCTGAGACACGATTCAAGAGTGTAATTAGAATCGCATATTCATCCTTGTACTCACCACGACCCACATTGTTTGGCAATTTGTTCTTCGCTTGCTTTAACCATCGTTTTGCCATTTTGCTTTGGCACTTGTCCACATTAGCGTTGAATGCATGTTTGCACTGCTCCATAGAAATAACCAGACTGTTCGGGTGCTGAGGGATAGCAAAACTTCTTTCAACGTCCAGAGGCTTGAGACTGCAAATAACTCGTCCGTCTACTGACACTATCTCACGAGTAGCAAAGTTGTAATGCTTAATACAAGACATCACGAACTCAATACAATGAGCGGAGATAGGTATGGAAGCGGCCTCTAGTAACCCAGACTACTGAATGTTCTGAATAATCGAATCTTTGATTTTGACTGGATCTAGGACTGCCTCTGGCAACACCTTATGGAGATTCGTCTCAACTGTCCTGATGAAGTTGTGAGTAAGGACTGATTTTGTCGTGTATTCGAGTTGAGTGTACTGCATTTTGAAAAACTCGCCCGTTGACTGTGAACTTGACTATGTTCTGATAAGATTTCTGGAAAGCTAAAAATAGCTTATTAAAGGGTATTTTCGGCAAAAAATTTGAGATATGGGTTTTGTCCAGAAAAATTTTCTAAGACAACCCAGATCGTCAGAAATGCAAAAATCCGACTTCTACTTGACCATGTAAAGAATTTTCTGTTGAGAAAATCAGAAACTTGAGAATTGATGCTTTGGAATTAAAAATTCCTAAAAATTCAAGCACATGAATTTAATTCGAGGAAGCTATATAAAATCGATCCAGATGATCAAACTTTCCAAAATTTGCCAATTTCAAGAACATGCAAATTGAAATCTGAGAGAATTTTGAGAATCAGAGATGAGAAAAGACGTTTTTTTTGTGTTCTTCTGTTAAAATTGCCCCCTGTTCTTCAAATTTGCTAATGAATGTGAACTTGCACCTGTAAAAGGAATTGTTTGATGAAATCGATTTTGATTGCTGATAAAATCGCCCAACCTGTGAAGAAAATCGCCTTTTCTCTTGAAGAATTATGAATTTCTTTAAGCTGAATGAGTGTTTAATGATAGGCGCCATGAATAAATAGAGAAAATTCACACCATAATGCTGATTGCAAGATTTAAAAACCTTGATTGAAATAGAAAGCTTCTGGTTGGACCCCTCCAGTTCGAAGTGAGACTGACTTGAAGACCGGAATAAAAATAATAATAAAAATATTCCTCATGCAATTTGAAAATCCAGCACAAAGAGGCGCCAATTTAAGAAAATCGCCCTTTAATGCTCAAATATGCAAAAATAAATATTTAATATTATTTTAATCGTTTGACAAACCGCGTTGAGCTCTTGGATGGATTCAACGAACTTCACTGATTTTGAAAAGTCCTCATTTGTCCTCATAGGCGTCCATTTACTCAAGATATTATGTTTTTTATTAACTTCCTACTTTGTAGCTGACTACAAAGTTACAACTAGCCATATTCAACACTGATTTCTGGGTGACCGGGTGATGCTGAGATTGAGCAGGAATATTCATTGCGAAGCTTGCAGAGCAAGGAAGAAATGTCTGCTAGGAGTCATCACTGCAAAATCCATCATTTAACACCTCAAAAAATTAGGCGCCCTTGATTAAATTGATTTTCAGACACCAGACTTAGTCGTTTCTCCATACTGCCATCTGACGCTCCAAATGACTGCTAACGCTGAACGGTGAACCCTGTTGACTGGATGATATGCTCACTGCATGACTAAAGATATTTCGCATCCAACGAATATATGCAAGGCACCTGAAAGCTACATTAAGGACCCCGAAAGCAAGGGTTCCGCTGGCCTGAAAAGGCTCAAACACCATTCACAAAAGTACAACTCTCAACTAGATGCCCTACTTTGACCTCTGATATCGGGAGCTGGGGTGGCCTGATTCGCGCATCGTTTGTCTCAACGCGCAGCCAGAAGGACTTACAAGAGACGTCTCTGGAGGTGACGAAGCAAGAAAACTACTTCTAAAACCTCAAAGAGAAAGGCGCCTTTCTCAAGATGAAATATACGACCAGACTTAGCCATTTTCTGAGTTGTCTTCATTTTTCAATATTTTGTAAAGACCTCGCATGTACGAGTGTTTGCCAAATCCCGGAGGCTGACGGCTAGGCTCGTTGGATAGTTGGAGTAATTGCGCACAAGTCCCGTGAAGACTGTGAAAGTAAATAACACCATTTGACAGGCCTAAAGGCTGGGTGCCCCTGGCCTACAGAGGCTATAGTGAATATTTCATGTTTCTCCAGCCTCTAATTTATGTGCCTGGTAAAATCTCTGCCACGATCTTAAAGAATATCGGATTGACAGGCTGACTGGTGCGTTGCGAAACCGGACTAGAGTAGCACAGATGTCAGGAAGACCGCATCTGTAATTTCAATCATCTCAGGGGTCATTTTGAAGGGTGCCCCTAAGCTACAGGGGTGCAAAAGTTGAAGAATGACAAGCTTCTGCAATCTGCAACCTCTGGTATCCTCAACTTCTGACGTCAGTTACCGGAGTTATGAGTCTCGGATAACCTCGCAGGATAGCTCATCGGATAGCTGGGGTAATTCTGAAGAGATTGTCTATGTTTATGAGCATATGCCACAAAATCTAGGCCTTCAAAGGCAATTTTGCTTTTGCCTGAGAAATCTTCATAAATTGATCATTGAAATCTTCGTCTTGGTCACTGAAATGACCTTGCAAAGGTATAATTGTCATTGTAAAATGCTCCTCCGTCGTGAAATACCTCGTTCTGAGTCCCTGATTCAGGTTCTGATCAACAGGTACTGCTTTTGACTGACACAACACTGACCAAACTCCATGCTTGATATTGCCTAAAAACTGTATTTGACATCATTTTAGTAAGGTTTAGACTCTTTTAAGCAAAATGCCTTGATGAAGCAAAAAATTTGGTTTGGGTACAACATAGATTAGTCTTCAACATAAATGGTAATTATTTATCTAATAATAGAGATCCCTTTCCGACAGCCTTGATCGGCCTACAAACACTTTATAATATATATCGGGTGTTAGTGTTTAGATCAGAAATGCAATAAGCAGAAAACTCAACACATGAACAATAAACACAACACTTTTACCCTGGGAAAACCCTCCTCGAGGGAGAAAAAGCTAGCAAAAATATCTCTTATATATTTAATGAATAAGAGCAAAAATCTGCTTTACAATCGGACCCTTCTGAAGGGCAAATTGATACAATGAATTAATAGCACCTATCCTTTGATGCAAAGATAAATATGTTTCTTCTTGAAGTCGATTTGTTGCTACAAGATGGTCTGCTGCTCCTTCTTGAAAGAATGTGAAAAATGACAATGACTTAATTGATGATCAAGTGGATGAACATCTCCTTCTATATATACAATGCAAGGAGACTCTTCACAAGCAAGGTGACTCTTCACTTGGTCAGCTACTTAAAGAAAATAAAATATTAATTATAATAAGGCCGACTTGCCTTAACAATTATTTATTATATTAACTTAGGAGAAAATATCTCCCTAAGCTACAAACACTAACACTCCCTCTTAGCTAGGGAGGTATTTTCCAGATATCTTCGTCATGAAGTCTCTCAACATGACGCCCACAATGGCTACACCCATTTGTGGAAAGCTCAAAGGTTCATCGCGGAGTCTCTCAACGTGATGTTGTCATGGAGTCTCTCAACATGACGTCCACCATGGCTATTCCCATGTGTGGAAAGAAACACACGTACAAGTGTCCATCACAGAGTCTCTCAATGTGATGTCGTCATGGAGTCTCTCAACATGACATCCACCGTGGCTACTCCCATGTGTGGTTAAACACAAGTACAAAGGATTCATCATGGAGTCTCTCAACATGATGCCGTCATGGAGTCTCTCAACATGATGTCTCATCTCAGTCTTAGAGACGAGCAAGGGCTTGCACCTCATATTTCTCTGTCTCAGAGAAATATACACTACAAGGGCTTTCACCTCATATTTCTCTGTCACAGAGAAATATACACTGCAAGGGTTTTCACCTCATACTTCTCCGTCACAAAGAAATATACACTACAAGGGCTTTCACCTCATACTTCTCCGTCACAGAGAAATATACATTACAAGGGATCTTCATGATGATGTGACTCCCTTTGAAGCTCCAAGTTCTTGTATCAATCTCCTGACCTCCTCGTCCAAGGTTGCCTTTGTTGGTTTGTCAAACTCTCTTTGAATGTTAATTCCTCCTTTTCGAAGAAACTGATCGCAATAACAATTTGAATAGGTTCTTCCTCTTTGAGAGATGTCTCCAGTTATTTGCCACCAACTCAGTCCCAAGGCAACAATCTGTGTCTCCATTCTTCAGCCTACGTGACTTCCTCATAGTATTCCTCAAGCTCTTCCTCCCTTGAATGCAATCTCTCATCATCCTTTTGCTCCTCGATCTGTCTTGGAAGCATTTTTTAGAGAGATTACTAATAGTTCATAGAATCAAACTATCCTGAAGAGGAATATGAATGCTAGAAGCATTTATGATTCACTATTCCAATGCATGAATTAATAACTACATAAAAGATTCATGAACATTATTCAAGGGTATGAAATACTTATCTCTTTTTTGATTCTGTGGCAGCCATTTTACTCTTCCTGACAACGATCATCTTCATCCGATGATGTACTGCTAAGGATAAAATACTTCTATTGTAAATTGTTATTAGACCACTTCAAATCTGCATAGCCATAAATAGAAAAATCACATCCACTTCCTTAAGCGACATCAACTCCCACAAAGAAAGACACGTCTCCATACTCTCTCATTCAAACACTTTTCTTTACTCAACACACAAGCACAAAATATCTCTCACGGTTAATACATTAAAAAGAGCCCGTTCTCAAAGTATGTAGACAATGTAACATCTACATTGCTTATAGTACAGTCCATTGATACACATTTCTCTGTCTAGACATTCGAATAATCATACAATCGATATGAGCACCCACTCAAGACGCATACATGGCCCATCTTTGTCAAAAAAAGCATCTCTTACACTGAGCCATACACACTAAATGCAGACTATTCATGCTATACAATTTCTGAGCGCATCCACCAAATTCATGATCTGCTATATCCTTCAAAATAATGACAACATCATAGTATATTTCTATCACATTCGAATTGCGTAATCTGCCAAACAAAGAATCACACTTCACTCAAAGAACAACCTGAAATAAAATGCTCAAGCGTTTCTGTTACGAGCGACAAAGACATACATGTGATCACATCTTTCTTATAGAGCACATTTTGAAAAAGCAACAAAGGCCTGAAAAGCTCTCACGGCATCATACAACAATAACATACACATCGTCTCCCTTATGTTTGCACGCAATAAGAATAATCACATCCTTACAAGTCTTCAATGCGCTTCATCAAAAGAATTGCTTTGCACCCACACACAATATCCTTCCACTTTGCCTTAGCTAGAGATAAATGGAAGCAGGCAATTGAATGCTAATGACTTCCACCATTGATCACGGCACTTCACAAAGAACTATTAATATTTCAATTTCCAGAATGATGCTCGAAGAGTTGTCTTGACTGCGCACCCAAATCTGATCAGATTCTTTCTTAAACCCGCTCTGATACCATGTTAGTGTTTAGATCAGAAATGCAATAAGTAGAAAACTCAACACATGAACAATAAACACAACACTTTTACCTTGGGATTACCCTCCTTCTCGAGGGAGAAAAACCCAACAAAAATATATCTCTTATATATTTAACGAATAAGAGCAGAAATCTGCTTTACAATCAAACCCTTCTCAAGGGAAAATTGATACAATGAATTAATAGCACCTATCCTTTGATGCAAAGATAAATATGTTTCTTCTTGAAGTCGATCTGCTGCTACAAGATGGTCTGCTGCTCCTTCTTGAAAGAATGTGAAAAATGACAATGACTTAATTGATGATCAAATGGATGAACATCTCCTTCTATATATAGAATGCAAGGAGACTCTTCACAAGCAAGGCGACTCTTCACTTGGTCAGCCACTTAAAGAAAATAAAATATTAATTATAATTAGGCTGACTTGCCTTAACAATTATTTATTATTTTAACTTAGGAGAAAATATCTCCCTAAGCTACAAACACTAACATCGGGCAGTATAATATGAGTGCTGGGAAGCCTTCGATTAATGGGAGCCATCTCTTATCGTTGACCAAGTATCGACGCCATTTCTGGCATGGGCCATATATGGTGAGGTGCGGTGGATTCTATCAGCTTATGTGTGAGTTTCCTTTTGTCCAGCATTGACCTCCATCCTCCAGCTGCGGGTCCTGATTTTTATATTGTCTTCTATTCGAAGTCTTTCTCTGCTGATCTCTGCTCCTCCTTTGTTTGGAAATGCTTCGCCTATATATGTCTCCCGATCTGCTTATAGACACGACTCCCTACACTTTGGCATTGATCGCACCTTTCTGGGAGTGGCATATCATGTGGTAATTGCTTTCTTTAATAATCGTGGCTGTTGCTGTTTGATAATTACCATGCCTTTATTAGGGATCGCTGGCTGTTAGATTAATTTATTTATTAACCAAGGCATATTTGTATTTATATGATATTGGTTTATTGTAAATATTAGTGTTGTTATTATGATATTCATAATTAATAACTGTTCTATGATAATTATATTATAATTATAATATTATTTATGGTAGTTATAATTATAATAATATTTAAATTTATACTTATATGTTTATTCAATTTATATATATTGGTATTTACATTCTTAATATGTATTTTTGTCATTTATTTATTTTATCTATTTATTGGCATTTCAATGTTTAGTTATTCTTGTATTTTGGTGTTCTATTTCGGGGACATGACAACCACTTTTAGTGTTGCCATCCCATGCAACCGACCTCATATTTTCAGATCAAACACAATTGCACAGAGAATAGGGATGGACGTAGCTAAATTAGCCCGTCTCTACAACACTTCCATCACTACCCCTTTCAAATCAGGAAGCACTGCAAAGGCCTATTGTGATGCTCTTTTCACTTCATCTTCATCCGCTACAGAAACAAAACTCAATAGCCTCGGCCTCCATTTGCCTCTGTTTAGATTCCATTCCATGATCTTTTTGAGCTCTTCCTTGGTATTGTAGGAAGTAGGGTTTCAGGCTTGTAATGATAGAGGAAGAGTCTGCGTGTAGAACTTATCCAATTCTGCAAGCTTACTGTTGATGTGAAGGGCATAATCGCACAATGCTTTTCAACATTGCTCAACATCACAACCACCAAAATACCAGCATTCAACTTTCAGTCTCCACTGTAGTTGCAAAATTTTATTGCTATCTTCAGCGACACCTCAGCTGAAATCCCAATTCGAACAATAACAGCCTTCAAGGTCTGCAATAATTCGCCTTCAAGATCTACAATAATTAACTTCAAAATACACTCATAAATCTGAAGCTTATCTTCACAAAAACTGCATTAAGTCTGCCCCAAAAATATGTCTGATTTCTGCTCCAAAACTTTCTCTAAAAATAGACACAAGATCTGCCCCAGATTCTGATAAAAACCTGCTCCAAATTTGATCCTACTTCTGCTCCAAATTAGACACAAGTTTTGCTCCAAAACTGTGCTTAGATGCTGCTCCAAATCTTGCTCCAAATCAGATATAGTGACTGCACATAATCTACTCTAGATAATGATGTGAATTGCTTCATATAGATCACTTCTATACTAGCATGATTCGCCTCAAGGAATGTCTTCACAAATTCACTTTATGCTGATATGATTTTCCTTACAAGATGTCTTCATCAAAAAATCTTGTGCTGGTCCAATTTTGCCTCATAGAATGCCTTATAAATCTGCTCGTCATCTGCTATAGATCTGCTCTAGAAGTCTGATTAATATTCAATGAATGGATGCTTAGACAAATTTGATCAGATTGTAATGCCCAAAATTCACTCTTAAGACAAAACACAACTAATTTTTTTTTTGTACATGTAAACTTTCTATTATTACACTAACGAAGCACAACATGACGATGTATTACACACATTTGATGAAGTTTCCCTTGAAATGAGATCAACAACACATCGCTTAAAGGTGAGGATTGAGTATTTAGATGGTCGGGTATGTGCAGAGGCCATTATACATACCCTCAAGCGATCATGAGAAAGATCGGGGTCCAGTATTGGAGTATGTGTGAGTTACTAAATAAAAGCAAGGATTAGTGACGAAACATTATTTTACTTGTAAACCCTACCCATAAAACCATCTTGACGATGTTGTTGAAATCCACATTAAATATTCACCTCGAATTTTCAAAAATGAGGGAAACTAAAATAATTATTATTTTCAAGTTAATTATTAAATTTCCATTTTAAATAATTTGTTATAATTATCATTATTTAATCATTATTAATTTAATTATAATTATATATACTCTAGTATAGATTTAAAAGCTATAGAATTAAAGAGTAACTTATACCCATAAATACCTTTTAAATCCCTTTACAATTACATATTATTAATTTGTTTAAATACCAATAATTATTTGTTACTTCATTTACATATTACATATTAATACTTTTCCCTTAAAGAAAAAGGAAAGGAGAATACGAATAAAGAGGAGGATTAACCTTCTTTTAAAGAATTTTCTCTTAAACACTAATCTTTACCCTTACTTAAAGTCTTATTTAACTTATTAGATTCTCTTAAGGTATATGGAGACATGTTCCCCTCTCCTTTAAAGAAGGGAAATTATATCCATGATGGATTTTAGAATCAAAGAGTGAATTCCTACAGTGAACGGCATGAAAACATGGAGGATCTACCGTGGAATGTTTTTCTACGTTTTTAGATAAATGAACATATGCGGTATTATGGAAGTCGCACAATATTATGCATTCTAGGTTCAAAGAGAGGAAAGTTAAAATTAAGAGGAATAATGATGGCCCAAACGCAGGAGAATGATAGATGTTCGCTAAAAAAAAATAATACTACCTAATAACATTAAGACTGACGTGTAAAAGTTGGTAACACACTTTTTTTACTGTATTTGATTAGAAATGATATGGAACCGGAGTTACTGTGAGTCAGGTATATAGTTATATCCTATGGTAAAGGAGATTTTGAGCTGGGCATTATAATGATAGTGACAAATGCATAACGCTATCTGCAAGTGATGATCATTGGGCAAGGTAAAAGTTTGACTAACTCAACGTCACAATGAGTTGCAACAGCTATAAAAGAGAATTGCCCAGGCGATAACAGTAGTATGCAAGAGGTCCACTCGGCCAAGTGAATGGCGTAAAAAGAAAGAGATCTATGCAACATGCCAAGTACGGATGCCATCTATGCAACCGCTCATTGGTGGAATCACCTCGTTTCAGTTTTCTAATAACCACATCTCATATTATTTCACGTCCATTTTGAAAAGGGTGGTTCAGGCGCCGATTTTTTTATTGAGAGGTTTTAGGTCAGCGAATGCATAACATTATGAGTCTGAGAAAAGCGAAACCCTACTGTCTACCATACTTTTCATTCTCCGAAACAAAATGGATTACTAGGCGACATAGCTGTTACAGCCATGAGGAAATGTCCAGACAATGGCACGCAGGTGAGGATAAAGGCATCTATGATCTTGGTTGTAAGTTTGAGCTGTCTTACTGGCTATTAGCTATGTGTATCCCCCCCTGTTTGTTTTCATTTCATTTTATTTTATTTTCATTGGCTCAGGTACTATATATAATTTCTATTGTCTAATTCTTTTATGATGCATTCGTTTAGGTGCAACAGGGAAGACAAGTATATAAAATAGTTACCAACTCTGCATTATTCTTCTGTAAAACTACACAGATTTTATGCTACTGCAAAATGTTGTTATATGCATATATATATATTTTTTTTCTTTTCTTCTCTTTTCTTTCAAGTTCTATTTATAACCCTACCGTGGTCTGCAACCCTTATACTAATATTTTGTTTCCTGGTACTCTAAATCTTGTGCAGTTTCCTAACAGCATACAGCTTGGGACGATCCAAGGAAACATGGACCTCTTTTATTCGTTGCAAACAGACACCTCTCTGTTTCTCTTCTGGAGATTGAATTAACAATTTACTCCTATATTCTTATTGATTAAATGAAATCTTCCCAGTGTAAATGCAAGAATTATTTTAGCTCTTTCTTTATCTCTTTACCTGTCCATTCTAGCAACATGAATAATTTTACTCCTTTTGTAAGCCTAGTAACTTACTAGAGATTCTTTCTCTTCCACAAAACAGTACTTTTCCCTTTTAGAAAAGTGATCATGTAGTATTGTAGTATCACAGAATAAATACAGTTCAGGCATAAAAAAAAAATACTGTAAGGAAAATATCAACGCTAATTTTTCTGTTCACAGATTACTTCCAAAATGACAACACTAGTTGTATACAACTTTGTCAGAAAATATTCTTCATTCATCACATTCTAACAACATTGTTCCATCCTACTGTAAGTAAAGTAATAGGTACTCATTTAAAACAATAGCCATTTTGCTCAATATATTGACAGGATATCACTTCCATGCATATTGTTGTCTATTTTTATTTATTTATTTTAATTTTTTTTTTTTTAAATTTTATATACCAATAAAGTTTTGAGTTCTCTTCTCATACAGTATACTAAACAGAACCAATAGTTGATAGACCAAGCAAAATAATAAACGTTTTCCAAGTATGATTACAACTTCCTCTTTTCCTTTTAAATGACAACATAAAATGAGACTATAAGCATTTACATAATATCTTCTCTTGCTTACAAAATGACTCACATTAAACAAAACAGTAATATGACTAAAATGACTTCACACATGCTCTTTACAATAGCCTTTCATGGCTATGACATTCACTAACATTATCCATACGATACGTAGCCATTCCAATAGCTTTTAAAGCTCCTTCCAATCTGCAAAATACACAAAAACTTTTCTTTAGAGGCCAATGGGGAGCTCACCTCCCAACCTTTGGTTGGAATACCAACCACCCCTGAGCTAGGAGGCACCTTGGGAACCGGGTACATTCATGCAAGCCAAAATACATTAACACACAAGATACACACAAAATTATTCACACCCACCCAAGGAAATTTTCACATAACAAAGGGTTCATTACGAACCCAAAATGGGGAATGGAAGTGGACTACGCACTCCATTTTGGGGACTCAAAAATAAACACCATGAATAACATTCACAAAACCTTTCCACCTCTTCATTACAACCCTTCCTTCTCATTTCCTTATCCACCCCAACCATCTTTCCCATTTCACAAAAACATATGGGTACTCATACCCTTTATATTAACCTCTCCTTTTAAAGGAGGAATGACTAGCCCCCATGGAGGTTCCTACTCCAACCTTCCCCAAACTTGGGATGCTCTTCCCAAATTTGGGTGAGCTTATCCCATTACAACCCTCTTTCCCAACTCTCATACAAAGCAAAGAAAACAAAAGAAAAACAACACTTAAGAGAAAGAATTTTCAAATACACACTCACATGTACATAGTGCATACAAATTTAACAACATAAGAAGCAAAAGGGTTTGTCAATCCTACCTTAATCCAAGCTTTGGAAGCAAGTGATGAGGATGAGCACAACTCCACCTCCTCCAAGCTTGCTTTCCAACCTCCCCAAGCGAAATCCAAGATCTCCCCAAAATTTCAAGTCCAAAACCAAAGAATGCCCAAAAAAGAATCCCCAAAACCCTTGTTCTTAGCTTTTCTTATAGAATTTCAAGTTTGAATTTCCTTTGAATGGGGAAGTGACACTTGTCACTCACCCATTCACCCTCCCAAGCACATTCACCCATGTGTGCTCTCACATGTGTGAGAACTTGGGGGACTTCCAAGACATCATAGAGAAGTGGGAGTGGAAAGGGACTAGTCCCCATCCCACTTCTCAAAACCTTATTTTCGCCAAACTTTTTAAAGGCCTTAAAAAGGGTGCCTAATCATGAAACTAACTCAAAATTATAGGTTGAAAAGATACCTAACCCATAGGTACTTGACCTAGGGACCTTAAATCAATAAAAACACTTAAAAAACTTAACTTTTCAACTCTCAAAAAGTGCCATAAAGATCCAATCCGAGTTTGTCCACTTGGGTGGCCAACTCACCACTTAATGGATTGACATGGGAATTAAAACCAATTTACAAACATGCACAAATACATCACAAAGAAAAATACATTACAAAATGGAACTATAGTCCCTTCATATGGACTATAGCTCGGCTTCATTGGTAAACTCACTTAGGGTTCCCAAAGGCTACCTCCAATTTCCATTGGCCATGGAAAGTGTACCTGCACACTCGATGCACACGTTAATCCATCCAATAAATCATATATCAAAACATTTGAATCACCATTTCATATACACAAGCTTCCATCCAAATAAATAATATATCAAAACAATTGAATCATCATTTCATATAATCAAGTTTCATAATTTCACATAGCATATATATCTCATATCATAACTGGAACAAACACTAATCACATATTATATCCAATTCTTTTTACCTTAATTTTCAATTTCATCAAATTATAACATGGTTTATTCACAACACATTTCATTTGTTCATCATTTCAAAATTCAATTAAACAACCATAGTAACTAGCATAATTTCAGGTCCACCATTAAAGTCATCTAACTAAGCATGTAGCATCATAATCAAATCATCATAAGAACTTAAATGTCTAAATAACATAGTCAAATCATCATAAGAACTCAAATGTCTAAGTATCATGTCATCAAGAGTATCTCTAAGCATAATCAATAACCACAACTCAAAATAGTCTAAATATTAGGTGTATCATAGGGGTAGGCCTCACACAGATCTTCCCTAAACCCGCTCTGATACGATGTTAGTTTTAGGATAAAAAATGCAATAAGTAGAAAAACACAACACATAGAACAATGAACACAATATTTTACCCTAGGAAAACCCTCCTACTCGAGGGAGAAAAACCCAGCAAGAAATTCTCTTATAAATCAGAAAAATATCAGGCCCTAGAAAGGCCGAATACAATACAATGGATCTGCACTTAAATGTGGTGCAATTTCATGAATACATATAGTATTTGACTCTTCTCCTTGATGCTAATCTGCTGCTTAGAAAATCGACTTACTGCTGAAAGAATTCGAACTTGGAATGATTTGAATTGATTTGATGATAAAATGAGGAGGCACCTTCTCCTATATATAAAAGCTAGGTGATCTTTCTTTCTAGGGCCGACCTAGAAGAATACAAATTTTATTTATTAAAGAAAGGCCGACCTGCCTTGAGTTGAATATATTTAGGTGAAAATAGCTCCAGAAGCTACAAAACACTAACACCTCCAATTCTCTGTTCTTCTTCTGCTATGGATAACTCTCAAATGGAACGTATGCTATTTTCGATTTTTTCGTTTAGTTCATTTTCATAGTCTTTTTCTTCTTCGTCATTCGATATTGTTGCTACGAATGGTTGACATGTTTCGTCAACCAAGTTTTGGTTTGTTTCTTTGACAAGGTCTTGGTTTGTTTCTTTGGTGATTTTTCTCAATCGTCTTCATCGTTCTTCTTGTTCCTTTGCTTTTAGGGATCTTCATACCCGTTCTTCTGATGATTCCTAACCGCTTGGGATTCGATTCTTGGCTTTATTTGGTCATATGTGCATTAATTTCCGAGAGTACGCCTACGACTTGTGTCGTGCTCTTCCTCCTCCCGTTTGTTTTGCTGTTCGTACCATTGTAGTATTTGTTGTCTTCTTTGCTCTCGGTCTTTGTCGGCTCGAAGATCCTGGAGTATGATGTAGTGACGTGCAAGCGATCTTAGTAGTCTATTGAGAAGGTGGTCGAACCTCTGGGTTAACACTTAGATTGTCGCAGATAATTGCTTGAGGGACCTCTCGCCTGAGAGCTTCCCTCTGTACGTGATCCGTCAGTAAGATATACCACAAGTTTATGAGATCTTCCGTCAAGGCGTCTTCTCTTTCTTCATTGGCTTGTATCGGCTTGTCAGTTGGTTGACCCATTATGGCACCATTATTCTCGTCAATGCTTGGTGTATTGCCAGAGTTTGTATCAACAATGATGCCAAATGTTTACTCGTGGAAGTAGCTTGACTGATTACCAAAGTAAACAAGTATAGAAACTTATGGTAATATCTTTTCAAGTACTCACATATGCATATGCACAAAACTAAGTAGTATTTTCGTTCATTCAATAGCAATAAGTACAATATACCCAAAGTTTGTGTTGTCCCCGACTGCAAGTAAATTATGACCCATGTAGTTGCCGACGTTGGTTGAGAACACCAACCGTCGGTAACTACCTGATACAACTAATCCATGGTCGGGGACTTAACTCCCGATTACAACACATAATAATTACCATTTGCTGCATACAATAATATTTATTTATTTAATTATTTATTTGGTTGACTAAAACAAGATTAATTACTTACGGCCGACTACATCCCCTTTGACATGAGTAGAAGTTCATTTTTCTGGTATTATCTGGTCTAATATTTCGCGTGTTTGCATATATTCTTTACATTTACTCTCTATTCGATTGGAATTTACTATACATTCTATCTTCATGTTTGATTGATGGTGCATTATTAATAACAAAGCTAAACCCTTTTGTCTTTGAACATTGTCACTATCCCTTCTACTCCTAGAACACTTTCTGTTTCTCTTGTTTTGATCTTTTAGTTTAATATCTGGTTGGTGCTTACCAACCAAATAATAGTATTCAAGTGCTTTCCCTATGCAATAATTTCCTTCATTAAATTTGTTGAATAATAGTTGTTTGCTTCCTATTATTATAAACGTTGCAATGTTCATTATTTTCCAAACATGTAAAATCAATGTCGATTTTCTTTTTTGAATTCTTTTGCAGACAAATACTCTTAAAATTATTTGCTTTTCTAGGGTTGTATATAGTTCTGATACAATTTATTAGCTTGATGTGGCTCACTTTTTATTCTTGAGTGTATTTTGATGAGATTCTCAGCTTCTATTTCTGGGATTTAATAATGATCACACTTCTTGCTTTGGAGAGCCATTCATCATTCATGAAGTTATAATCCTTTTCTTAATTTTCTGTGAAATATAGTTTTATTCCCTTTCCTGCTTTTGTTGGCTCCATAGAGCTTCCATATATTTTTTGATTGGATTTTCAAGTTCTTACTGTATATTAGGGCTTTGGAGAGAGATTTTCCCTTATTTATTTCTTTCTTTACTATGTTTTCTCATAGGAAGAAGGTATCCTCACCAAGTTTTTATTGGTGGGTGATATTCTATGTGTCTGTAGTTATGTAGATATGACGATATCTTCTGATTTCTCCTTATTTTGGCTAAGAGAATTGCTTCCTAGAGTACACAGCGAAATGGCTTTTGTCTTTTGTTGAAAAAACAGTGGGCCACCCAGTGATAAATATGGAGGCAAACCCCTCTGAATTTCTTACTGTATTTTGGTTTACACCTAGGGGAGGAAGTATGTTGCTTAGTTTAGTATTAATTATCAGATGGACATTCCTTAATTCTTTTCTTAAAAACTCAAGTTTTTCCTGGTTATAGCTTGTTAGGCTTTGCTTATGCATGAAGGCTACAATTAGGGGCTGATAGATATAATAGGTATATATATGTTTATCTTGCATGATGGACTGTATGATATAATTGTAAGGCAATCCTTAGTGGATTATGAGGACATTGGTTTTGAAAGTAGGAAAATCAATATTTTTCTATAAGCTAAAACAAACAAAAATAATTTTTGTAGTGTCAGTAATGATCTATTATTGCATTGAGCTTTAAGAAAGAATGAAAGAAAGAAATTAGATTAATGTCTATGAGTGAGCAAAATAGGCCAATGGGACTGGAATGTACAACTGTAACAATAGCAAAGTATTTGGGCAAAAAAGACCCTAGACTCAGAGCAAACACAATAAAGCAAAGAAACAATGCTTCAGATTGGATGCCCTACACCCATGAGTACTTGAAAATTTGAATGATCACAAACATGAGCCTGTGAGGGCCATTAGTAAATTTATTGTGTACAGGGCATACCATTAGCCAGAACACCCTCAGGAAAACCTCAACTTCCATTGCTAACATGAGATTTGGCTTATTGAATTCTTATGAATGGCAGTAAAAGTAGGATGTCCCCAGTATCTTTATGCCCATTATGATCATGATGGGGATACTTCAGTTTTTAATTTTGTCCTATTCTCTTGATACCAAAGTCTAGAAACTCCATCATTAACGATTGTTTATGATCTTAAAGTTTAATTAATGTCTTTAAGGACAATACAAACTGTATAGGCATTGGTTGCTGTTTTAAAGGCTCTGATAATTGTGGTTGTATTTATTATCCATAGGGTATTATCTTTATTTGTGCACATCAGCTAGGCTCTAGCCACTTTAATTTGTTCAAATAGTGCTTTATGGATGTGGGTTATTCGTGATATTCTAATTTCTGTTTCAAACAGGATTTCCTTTCCTTCTCCAAACAATGACTCAAAATTGTTCTGACATCCATCATTTTTTTAATATTGAGAGGTTCTTATTTTTGATGAAAGGAAATAAGAGTATTAGAAGATGTGGATGCTGTTAGTCATGGCAATCAATGATTGCTGACGTATTCTTGTATTGTCTACTCAGTGCAGATCATATTTTATGTTCCATGATCTGGATGTGCATAGACTTGAAACGCTGTTCAAATATCTTCCAATCCTCACATTTGTTGAAAGTTATATCTATCAGGTGTTTGAAGATTTGGTTTTCTTTAGTTTAATTATTAATCTGATTTACGGAATGTGATTACTCAATTAGCTTTCTAAAATTGCTGATTCTTTCTTCTCTTTGTCTTAAAGTTGGATGGGCTGAATGAAGAAACTTTGCATCCATCTATGAAGGGGAGATTGAGTTGTCAGGTAACTATAAAAAATTCTGATGGTGCATGGAAGGTACAAGAAGTGGTTGTAATTGTTAGAATTTAAGCTCAAAAGGGTTTTGTCTAAAAATGTAAAAGTTCAAAATCAGGAATTTTTTCAGGAGTCCTTTAAAACAGGACAGATTTCTCCGTTGATTGCCCTAGAGACTGACCCTTTTAGGCCATTGCGCTATGTCTTGGAAGTAAGAGGCTTGATGACAGAGAGGTAAGGGTTTATATGCTTCACTTTCTTCTCATATTGAATTGATTGAATTCCTCTACATACAAGGTCAAGCAATTGAACGTTTTACCTATGCTCTTAGCTGTAGGACTTTATTTTGTTCATAACTATCTGAGTCCCAACATGGTTCAGGATTGACAAGGAGTTGAGAGATGGTGTGCATTATTGGACTCTTGAAAGGTTTCTCTGCAATGCTGTTTCAGAAAACAAAGAGGTACATTTATATTGATTGTAGAAATTGTTAATATGTGGGGAGTTATAGCAAGCGTAAATGTATGCCATCTTTCCTCTGTTTATGTAGACACTGTTTATCTTCAGAGTGATCGACTTGTATCTTATATTTGACAATTGATCAAAAACTAAGAACTATTAAGTCATCAATGGGTGTACGTGAGGATATCACTTGCTTTAGACACTTGCTCATTTATGGATATTGATTAGACAATTATGGAATTGTTTAAAGGGAGTTGTTCTGAACTGCTACTAGGGTTAAAGTGAGCTGGATACTGTGGCTTGAATTGGAAATACTCAAAATCTAGGGCTAAATTTACTTATTTCGGATGTATTCTCCTGGGTATTAATTGGTTTTTTGTTGTTTTTATCCTAGCAGAAAAAAATGTTCTTGGGAATAAATTGGCAAACAAAAAAGGATATTTTCAAAAAGTCATGATTTAATATGGGAAAAACAGGTGGGGTTTTAGGAAAACAGAAAAAAACAGGGTTAGGGTTTTCAGGGAAAAGTGAAAACAATTGCTGCACAGTCAAAAACAAGAAAAACTTGGAATAACGTGTGGCAGATGTGATTTTTGGATGTTTAATTGGGTAGAAAAGCTGAAAAATCGCCTGCATGGATGAGTTTAAAAGAAATCATGATTTTTTGAGTGAAAAACTTTGCAAATGGCTGAGCGGCAAGAAATTGTGATTTTCTCATGATTTCTGCTTCTAGGGTTTTTATTATCTATATATATATATATCATATATGTGTGTGGGTGTACACACATTTGTATGTATGTAGGTATATATATTTATTATGTGTGTATATGTGTGTTAGTATGTAATGTCCCTTTTTGTGATTTTTAGGAAATTTGCAATTTTCATGTATTTTCTGAATGTAAGAAAGGACTGAAAACAAATGTGGAATTATATTATCAAACCCTAAATAATCTATAATTTGGCAGCAGCTGAAAGTAAAATGGAAAATATCTTAATGCTGGCCAATGATGTATAAATTTTGAACAACTGAAAATTACAAGAGTGCTGAAACTATTAAATCTGGAATATCTTCAAACAAACTGTAATGTCCCCTTTCTAGCCAGTGGTTCGAGGAGACAGGGTTAGCCTATTACTATGGTTCCCATAGGCTAACGGTATGTTTAGGGGGCCCTTCTGAGGAGATTCGGGACTTGTTATTTGCTACTTACTATTTATAGTAAGTAATATTAGGGTTAGTGACGACACACCTGCAATTGGTAATGGTTACAGGACACTCTCGGGAGATCATTGCTAGAATTTTGCCAGGAGTTATTGAGTTATTAAGTCACATTTTTTTAATGATATTCCATTATTAAAGTGAGTTAGTGATTTAATATTATTAAGTAATAAAGTGACTTTATTAAAAAAATACCTTTAAGTCACTTTATTATTATTTAAGTGAAAGAAGGTGCTTGAAGACAAAAGATGAAATATTAAATTAATATGCTTAAGCAAGTTGGCATGGGATTTCAAGTGAGAAGATATTAATATTTTGTTTGTCAAAAAGAAAACCCTAATCTTGGGTGTGGCTTTTGGAAAAGCATAAGGAGAGAAAAGTTGATTGTTTTCATCTATCCAAGTTTATCATTCAAACAAAGGAAACTAAGCACAGGGTTGCAGGTATGGAATTACAAGCTGATATGAGGACGAAGACCCTCGATTAGGACAGGATCTACAAGCGTGAGAGATTGTCTAAAGGTTCTATCATGGATGGCTTCAAACAGAGACCGTCAATCTGAGCTTTGACAGATTTATTAGCATTTGCTTTCAGCATAAACAGTTTACTTCAGCAGTATTGAATAAAATAGAGGGCATTTAGCACTTGTAGGCACGTGGGAGCTTGACAGCTTGAAAACTTCACCCAAAGCGTGTTACTTCTCCAGATTAGGCTGTACTAGTCTTGTTCTCTTGCATTTATCAAGGCGTCCAGGTCAGCTAATGATACGGGGGTCTAAACGACAGATTTCGAGACTTTTATTTGGCACGTGTGAGTTGGAGAAAGAAGCCGTACAAACCAACAAAGGATTGAAGGCAAAACATTTTGGAATTGAGGATACAAATTCCTTGTCTTGAGAATCTAGCATCATTTACCACATTAGCATCAAAATCTAGTTGAAAAATGACCAATTTGGAGAATGGCCTCCCTACATCTGATTGCCATGACTGCTGTGTAAAAACCGAGGTTCCAATTTATTGCATTCTGGCTTATGGGTAGTGTCTTATTATGTTCTGAATAAATAAATATTATTGGGTTCTCATTTATTTACGCAATTTCCCTTTAGTTATTGTTTAATTCAATTTCTTGAAAATTTCGACACTATCGCCGATAACAAAAAACAAAAAAATCAGATCTTAACAAAAAACTCAAATGTCAAATTTGAAACCCTGAGGGGACATCTTAGTGGTATCAGAGCACAAAAATATCTTGCCATCTTGTGCGGTTAACTCATGAGTGAGAACAAACTTATCATAGGGGTTCACGGTTGTGGTAGCCTCTGCAGGTTCCAAAGGGAGAAACCATTTCAGAGGTTTTAGGTATCCATAATTCTCCATATATAACAAGGACTCTATCTAGTAATAGTGAAAGTATTGTAGGTACCATGAGAGATAAAGACAAAGCACATGTGGGTTCCATTAGCCCAGATGCCAGGAGAGAGCAGAAGTTTGATACTATGATGGATATGTTGGTTGAATTCTTGCACAAGGTGAACTAGGTTCCTAACCCTGGTCATACAGGACAACATGATAACTCTAGTAGTTCTAACACACAGCGTGAAGAGAGGCCAAGGATTTCAATCAATACCACATCTAGGCCCTTGCAGCCTACTTTTACACGGAGGGTTGAGACCCCTGTTCATCAGGAATGACCTCTGAAGCAACCAACAAATATGGTCGATAAGGTTAGGATCAGCCATGCACAATACACTTCACTTCCTCTCGACATCAGGAACATGTTGACATTTGACCAATTCCTGAACCAGAGGAGACAAAGGGCAGCAGTTGTTGGTAGACTTGAACTAGAGCACCACATGGCACTAGAGATCTCCAATAGGTAGTGAATAAAGTTACATTGGAGCATTTTGATGGAGGGCATCATTGTACAACATGTGTTTGGGTTCAAAAGTTAGATAACCTCCTTTCCTTGAGGTCCATGCCTGAGGAAGAGGCAATCAAGTTCGCCACACTACATCTTGATGGCATAGCTCATGAGTGGTGGTACCATGGTTTGGTTACTTTGGGTCACAAGTCAATCATATCTTATGATATGTTCACTAACAAACTCATCAAACGATTTGATAGGAGAGATCCAGAGGTTTCCTTCTGAGAACTTGCATAGCTTAAGCAAGTTGGGACATTAGAGGCTTATATTTCAGAGTTTTAGCGGATATCAGTGATGGTCACTCGAATATCAGAGAGAAGATTGGTAGTGCTTTACAGTGAGGGTCTTTTAGAACCCTTACATGGATGGATCAAGCCTTTGATTTACCTTCTTTACAGGATGCTATGAAGAAGGCAAGAGATATGGAGCTTGCTGCCCCAAAAAACAAGTTTCCGCCAAAACCATTTTCTTCATCAAGGGATAAAGTAAAAAACAAATTTTCAGACCAGCAAAGGAAACCCTTTCAAAAACTTAGTGATGAGATCCTTCAAGACTTAAGAAAGAAGAAATTATGCTTCACTTGCAAAGGGCCGTGGGAAAAAGGTCATCTGTGTCTGCTCAAGGGTAAAATGAATCATTTATAGTACTATTATGCGGACGAATCAGATTTTGAAAATGCAGAACAACAGCTTGATCAAGAAGGGAATGATGAAGATAGTGCATTGGAAGAGTCGGAAAAAGGAAGGGGAGAAGTTTCACCTACAGCTTAACTCTAAAGCATTCAAATGAGGGCTTGGTAGCAAACCGTGGACTCAAGACCAAAGAGTTTGAGGGATTCAAAGTGAGAGTAGTTGATGGGTTTACACTTAGTTGTAACCAAATGATTCCAAATCTCACATTGCAGCTGAACGATTATGAGTTCCAAGCAGATTTCTATGTGGTTGGCATGGGAGAGTTGGATGTTGTACTCGACACGAAGTGGCTTCATGCTATTGGGGAGTTTACCCTCAACTTGCGGGTTATGGAAATGAAATTTGAAGCTAATGGCAAGAAGCATGTTTTGAGGGGTATGTTAGATGGGACTGTTAGAGTTATCTCACTCAGGAGAATGGAGAGATTGATCAGGCATGATCAAGTGGAGTGGGCTGCAGAGTTTTATACTTTGCCATCATAGGTTGAGTAGTAGAAGCATGAGTATCCACCCGACATACAAGCATTGAGAGAAAAACATAGTAAGGTGTTTGAGTGTTTACCCCATGGGAGACCACTCGATAGAGGGTTTGAGCACATCATAGAGCTTGAGGACGGCGCTAAGCCGGTCATTATTACTCGCTAAAGGCATCCCAAGAGGATGAAGGATGAGATCGAGAAGACGATAAAGGAATTAAGCAATTAAATCACAATTTAACAGCAATTAGCAAAATGTAAATTTGTAGAATTATTGACAGCTACATAAAATGACATATAATAGTAGATCAAAATTTTCTAAACTATTATCAGCAAAGACCCAATATTATAATGGTTTTTAATAATGATATATAGCTGTAGCAAACCATATGCTACTCACAAGATAGGATTGAAGTTACCAATTGAATTTCAATTACCAATATCCCACAAGACAGCAATAAATATTAAGTTTTATGGACTCCCT
The DNA here is from genome assembly GCA_007258455.2 of Sequoia sempervirens. Taxonomy (NCBI): domain Eukaryota; kingdom Viridiplantae; phylum Streptophyta; class Pinopsida; order Cupressales; family Cupressaceae; genus Sequoia; species Sequoia sempervirens. Next base: position 36,425 of record VDFB02103120.1, read on the forward strand.
TTATTGCTGTAATTTCCTCCTTGATGGGTACGGAAACATCCTCGATGCTGCGATTTCCCATGAGGCTGCACATGGTGGCCTAAATTTCTTCCGAAAACATGCTGCCCCTCCTTGTATTGCTGGGAAAACACCTAAATGCTGGCCAATGATGCATAAATTTTGAACAGCTGAAAATTACAAGAGTGCTAAAATCTATTGAATCTAGAATATCTTCAATATCTTCTAAGAAATCTAAAGATCTTCTAGATCTCCAATATCTTCAATAATTTGCTTGTAAATTTGAATTGGAATAATCATCACAATAAGCACAGTTGTGATCCTTGATGTAGAATAACCTCAATTGGGAATGAGAGCTTTTGTCATAAAATTTGAAATAACTCCAAGAGGCTTTTCGTCCTTTGAAAGTTTTCCAACCAAGGCTTTCTATCCTTTAGAGCTCAAATCTGAAATTTGAATTTGAAAATGATGATAATCAATCTTTTGATGTGTGTGATAACCCCTTATGATTCGGGGTTTGTTGGCGTAACAACTAACACCTCTGGAGTAGAAGTTGTTATGAAGAGCCTATGTACACTACGCAATGAGTGCTCTTCAAATTATGGAGGGGAAGCTCCCTCGTTGTGCTTTGACAAATATACTTGCAAAGGAAAATAAGCTAAAACTATGTCCTGTCTTTTTGTTTCAGCTGCTAGAGGCACAAGACTTTCTTGAAAGAACCTATACATTGCAGCTGAGTTTTCTCTGGTTTTGCAGATCTACTAACTACAACTTATATCTATCCAATCTCCTCAGGAAAACAAAGCAAGAGGAAACGGAGCAAGGTTTGACTATCGGACGATAATCGTGTTTAGACTCTCTACTTGAAGGCAAGGTGGCGCAACTATCATCTCAATCTAAACAAGCTTATTGGGCACAAAACAGATTTAAGATTTTACCAAGACAACCTTATGGAACCCTGTGTGGCATAACACTTGATTGAAATAGTAAAATCTTCACAAAACAGCCTTTATCATAACAATCTCACGAAACCCTATGTGGCATAACCTTTAATTATAATGATAAAGATTCACAAAACAGATTTATCACCGTAACTTCTCGAAACCCTATGTGGCATAACGATTGATCACAATGGTAAATTAACACAAAACAACCTTTATCATCTCAATTTCTTGGAACCCTATGTGGCATAACAATTGACTTCAATGATAAAGATGTTCAAACAGATTTATCTAAACTATGGAAAGAATTCACCATTACAATATTTCGAAACCCTATGTGGCATAACAATCAATTGCAATAGCGAAGACACATGAACAAATACCAAAAAGAGTAATATTGAGGGCAAGGTAGGCGCAGCATATATTTCTCTCTCAAGCAAAAGTTATTTTACAAATGAGCAAAACTCTTATTTATATAAATCAAGGTCCTTAGGAACCCTAAAATCTGCTTATTGTCATCTGATTCTTGCAATGCGTAAATGCGTAGGCCTAATTAAGTAGCTTCTCTGATCCAAGTAGGGAAACTACCATCGATTCTTGAAACATCTAATCTAAAATGGACATGCATGCGAACATGCGATCCTTATTAAAGAAACAAGTTAATTTGGAAGACTACCCATCTGAGTTAACTGAAAAACCCTAAATAAAACTCCAAGTGTGTAAAGGCCCGAATCTTAGAATAAGATATCCATGTGATGACAACATCGATTTAGCAGAAAGGTAACACACCAAGAAGTTCAACTTCGTGTGTGTAAATATCTATCACGAGAGAGTGAAATTTGGGATTTACTATGTATTGATCTTGAACAATCAATCCCTCAATGAGATTGTTAAACTATATCACCATCACGGGCTAAGAGATTTCGGCGAAGGATGCTAATAATGTTGAAACATCCTCCCCACCCAGTGTGACTTTGGCGGGGTTTCCCCTTACATCCTAAAGTTGCTTCATCAGTCTTGTGACATGACGTAGTAACCCACTTACAGCCATTGTCTCCCATTGAAAATGGTATGAATGAGTGCACGGAGACTCGGAACGAACCTCGGTAAGCTCCGCGTAGGCTTTTCACCCTCGATCTGATAGCAGCCGCAGTAGCGAGATACACTGGAGTCTCACAAGCAGTGCACTAGTGGCGTACTCTCTACCCTCAGCCAACTCTGATGCCAAACTGTCCTCTATCTTTGCTCTGAAAACCAACTGTGTCTTCCAAGAGTAGATAGCCTCTCTGTCCTCTGCATCTGTGACTGTGTCATAAGCCAAACTTAGGTGAGCAATCATAATTTCATCCCTGGGTTTGTTAATAGCCATATCCCGTTCCTCATCCTGAAGACGAATACGGAGCTCTCGTGCATTGTACCGCAACTGATATAACTCTGTAAGCATAGCACGGCCTCTAGCAACGAACTCATCCTCCCATTCCTCCAAACGCTTGCCATATGCAACTAAGTGATTGAGCTGACTTTGCTCTACTGGAGGCTCAAGCATCGGTGGGAGTGTGTTAATGGCTTCTGGTCTGTGTACAAGGCTAGAAATGTATTGGCGAAGTTGTCTGATTTCAGCCTTGAGGGCTGCCTTATCTTCTCCGTCTTTTAGCATTCTATCCCTGGCACTGTCTGTAGCAACTTGTAGAAGATCAACCTGAGTTTGGCGTGTGCTGCGACCAAGGTTGACTGTGATAACTTCAAAATCCTGAGATTCCAATTCAGCCAAGTTCTTCCCCTGTGGAGGTACGGCGGTCTCAATGACAATCTCCATGTCAGTGTTTCTCTCTACGTGAACCATGTTCTTGACTCTCTTATCTGGCGCATCCTGGTAAATGTCATCAAAATCATAATGATTAAGAACATAAGATGGCTGCCTCCTCTTCCTTCCTAGCTGAGCTTCGATCCAAGATTGGTCTCGGCTAATGCTACTAGAAGGGTCTGCACTAGCGACAGGAGGTACTGATGAGAGTGAGTGTGTAGAAGACCCACTGCGAGTCGGAAGTCTAAGTCCAATTCAATGTGAATTGGGACTGGTGACGGCTCTGAAACTGTTATAGGAACTTGAGGCTGAACCTCAGGTACTAGCGGGCTCTGAGCTGATCTCTGAACTGGCTCTGTGATAAGCGGCTGTCTGTCAAGCTCTGTGTGTGAAACAGTGGCAAGCGCCTTGCCCTTTGAATTATTTGGTGCTTGTACTTTCTTGTGAGGGTTACTCCTCTTTTTCTTGTTAGGTTTTGACAAGGAAGGTAGCGAAGGATTCACCACTACTAGCGGCTCTACTCTGGGAATACTAACCCTCCTTGTCTTCTTGCTGTCGAGGAAAAGTATACTGTTCTGGATAACTCTACTTGACCTCTCCTTGACCGTTGCATATTCTTTGGCGTACCAATCTACTGCTGGCAACGGTTGTGTATCGACCTGCTCTCTGAAAAACTAAGGAAGAACCTCTCCCTCATCATCTGATAAACCTCCCACATCCTCGACGAGAAAGCAATCACGTGAGAGAGAAGCGGTAAAGTAGCTGCGTCTGCGAACCTCGAAGTCATGCGCCAATTTGCGAGTAATCCTCCATAGAAGGCTCGTGATATGCCTCCAGCAGTGTATAATGACTGAAGGTCCTTAGAGCCGCGTCTTCGACAAAAGGTAAGATGATATTTCTCAAAGCTCTTGTCACGCAATCCTTTTACATCAATTGACTTACCAATACATTTCCAAGCTGAAAAGGAAAGTTAGTGATGATAGTGCGTACGTGAAGAAGGCGATGAACATCATGCATCGTCTAAGAATTCTGAAAAGGCGTCTTATCTGAAGGATAGCGTGGAAGCATAGCTAGATTTCCTATAAATCTGTATACTCAGATGTAGGTGTATGTTGGGAACTGAATAAACCAATCTGCCCATCCATCCATTGCTGCCCTAGCAACTGCCGAGATACGAACATGCAATTCCCGGTCCAAGTTCCTCACTGTATAAGTCAGAAAAGCCTCGTGAACACGCTTGAAATGACGTTCAGCTCTGGTGAACTCAAGCTGATCATAATATTGATAAACTATGCGAGCGGTGGGGAATGCCCACGATGTTAAGTCCTCGGAACTGACCCTGATAAGCGATCAAGTACACGAGATATGAACACGTGAAACTCATGGGCAACTAGAAAACCGGTAATCTGTGTGTGGAGAATGTCGCTGATGAAGGATGCCCAGTCATAATGCTCCTGCCCAGAAATGATGCGACCAATAATGTAATACATCCAAGGCTGGAAAACATTTGCGTGTGCTTGACCTGAGACACGATTCAGGAGTGTGATTAGAATCGCGTACTCATCCTTGTATTCACCACGACCCACATTGTTTGGCAATCTGTTCTTTGCTTGTTTTAACCATCTTTCTGCCATCTTCTTCTGACATTTGTCCACATCAGCATCAAATGCCTGCTCACACTGCTCCATAGAAATAACCAGACTGTTCTGGTGTTGAGGAATGCCAAAACTCCTCTCGATGTCCAAAGGCTTGAGACTGCCAATGACCCGTCCGTCAATTGACGCTATCTCACGAGTAGTAGGATTGTAATGCTTAATACAAGTCATCACAAACTCAACACAGTGAACGGAGATAGGTATGGAAGCGGCCTCTAGTAAGCCAGACTGCTCAATATTCTGAATGATTGAACTTCTGATCTTAAGCTGGGTCCTGGCATACATGCTTTGTCGAAAGTGCTGTCTCAACCAACTATGAAAAATCATGGGTAGGGGCCGGTTTTTGGTCACATTAATTTGAGTATTTGCATTCTGAAACTTAACATTATTTGTGAACTGCGACTATATTCACGACAAGATTGGAATCTAAAAATAGCCTGCGAGAGTTAAAAATAACCTTTCGAAGAATTATTTTCAGCAAAAAATCCAAGACATGGGTTTTGTCCAGAAAAGGATTCTAAGACAACCCAGAACGTCAGATTTGCGAAAATTCAACTTCTACTTGATTGTACAGAGATTTTTCACTTGAGAAAATCAGCAATTCGAGAACGGATGTTCTGAAGCTAAAAATTTGTGAAAAATGAAACGCACAAATTTAACTCGAGGAAATTATATGGAAATGATCCAGATACTGAGACTTGTCAAATTCGCCAATTTCAGGAACATGCAATATGTATTTTGTGAGAAATCTGAGATTTAAAGGATGTAAAAGACGTTTTTATAATGTCTTCTTCTGTGAGAATTGCGCAAGATTTCTTTGAATAACTGATAATTGTGAACTTGAATCTGCAAAAAGATATGTTGGGAAAAATCGCCTCTGAGAATTGATGTAGATTTTGCCTCTGAATTGGAAGAATTCGCCTTGGAATTGAAAACCACGAACTTCTCCTCTTGAAATTTGCGCCTTTTAATATGAATGAAATTCGAATTCTCTTGAAGAAAATACGAATTTGTATGAATTTTGAGGATTCGCCTTTGAATATAAAATACGCCTTTGAATCTTTTAAGGATTGCGAATTTTATTAAAAATTGAGATACGCCTTTGAGAATCAAGGAATTGGGAGTTGTTTTGAACTTTGAATTTGCTTTTAAGATATGCGCCCTTCTCTTTTGAAGAAATACGAATTTTTCCTTTGAATTTATTTTGAATTTGATAAACTTCGATTTTCCCTTTGAAGATAATGTATTTGCCTTAGAAAAATACGAATTTCATTCAAGATTAAATTTGCTCTTGAGAAATACGAATTCTCTTTGAAAGCTTTGTGAACAACAATGAAGATGGCGTCCTGTATAAATAAGAAGAAATTCGCACTGATTTGTGACTGCAAGAATTCAAAAACCCTAACAATAATAGAAATCCTCTGATTGGTTGCCTTTGAGTTCAACTGCCACTGACTGGAAGTTCAAATAATAAAATAATAATAAAATATTTATTATCATGAAATTAGGCGCCAAAAATTGAAAATAGCCATCTTATGCGAATCTTGAACTTCAGTTGACAATTTGGTTGAAGCTTTGAGATTCATCGTTTGACTTCACTGATTCCGAAAAGTCATCTTTTGAGCACATAGGCGTCCATTTGCTCAAGATACTTCACTTTTCACTAACTCCCTATTTTATAGCTAACAACACTGTCACGACTGGCCAACTGCGACACTGATTTTCGGATGACCGGGTGATGCTGAGACTGTTCTGAAGAATTCATCGGAAAGCCTACTGAACAAGGAAGAAATGTCTGCTGGGAGACACAACTGCAAAATCCATCGTTTAACCCCTTGAAAAATTATGACTTTTGATTAAATTGCTTCTGAGTTCGGACTTAAACCATTTTCCTATTTCATCGATACTGGCGAGAGGCTGTAGCTGACGAATTGAGCGGTGAACCCTGCTGATATGAGACGAAGCTCACTGCATGACTGGAGATATTCTGCATCCAACGACTGTATGCATGACAGCTGAAAGCTGTGTTAAGGGCCTCAAAAGTAAAAGCGCCCCTGGCTCATGGTTGCACTTTTGTCATTTTGGCGAAAGTTGAACGCTCATCCAAGTACCCTACTTTGACGTCTGACATCTGGAACTGGGATGACCCGATTCAGGCACTATCTGTTTTAACGGATAGCCAGAAGGGCCTACAAGAGAAGTCACTGAAGGTGACGAGGCAAGAAAACTGCTTCTAAGACCTCAAAAACTCCAGTGCGTATTTTATTTAAGATTACCGCTCCCAGACTTGGCCATTTTCTGGATGTCTTCACTTTGCAATATTACACTAAAGACCTCACACGCACAAGCGACTGCCAAATCCCGAAGGCCGACGGCTAGGCTCGTTGGAAAGATAAAATGAAAATGCTCAATAGTCATTGAAGGCTTGAGCATGGCAGGCTCATCTATACTTGAGGCCTAAAGATTTCAAATATACGAATTTGTGAAAATACAACTGAAAACCATTTGTAGTCCGTAAATTAAAATTAAGTGCTTGGTAGAATCTCATACGACCACGCAGAGATAACCGGATCGACAATTTGAATGATACATTCGCGGGCTGGACTAGAATACTACTGATGTCGTGAAGACTCAATCTGCAAATATTGCCATCTGAGGGGTCCTTTAAGCCAACGCCCCTGGCCTGTACTTGCACTGGGCATAAACGCAGAAGCTCAGAAACGTGAAAACTCCATTTTAAGTTGATCTTTGGACGACTGCCGCCTGAACTCTGAGAGTCGAATGACTTCGCTTGATATCTCGTCGGATAAGCAGACTGTGAACAAATTGACTGCATCTGGCATCAAAACTGTCGAGATTTACCCCCTCCTTAAGATGGGCGCCCTCAGGCTAGAGGCGCGCTTTTGCCTGAAAAGGACAAATTTCTCGCATCTGGAACTTTAGGGATTTCCACTTTTGTCGCTGATAACCGGAGCTGTGGGTCTCGGAATGCCTCGCTGAATAGCTCGACGGATAGCCAGACTGATTCTGAAGAGATTGACTGGATGCTTGAACATTTTAACCAGAATCTTGACCTTGAACAAATTGGGCGCCCTTGGGCTATACTTGCACTTTTGGGCTTTTCCTGAGAAATCTTCATGATTTGATCATTGAAAACTCTGTTTCGATCATTGAAATGACCGTCTGCAATATGGAATGTCGTCGTGAGATGCTCCTCCATCGTGAAGATCTTCATTTTGAGTCTCTGCTTCGGTTCTGACCAATAAAACTGACTTTGATTGACAAAATATTGACAAAAACTCCATGCTTGATATTGCCGAAAACTGTGTTCTACAACATTTTAGCAAGATTTAGACTTTAAAATGCAAAATGCCTTGATGAAGCAAAAAATTTGGTTTGGGTACAACAGGGTTTTACCAGGAAATACAAAGTATAGATATTTGCAAAAAACACCCAATTCCAAATAGTTGCAGGAATATTAAAACTCAGATTCGATTATAGCTTAATAAATTGCATTAGAATCATAACTGAATTACATAATGTGCAATAACGCAGATCTGAAATCGTTTGGACAGCAACTGAAAATATCAACAATCTCCAAAACCCTGTATGATTTCCACCCTAAAATTCCCTTGAAACTGATTATCAAACTGAACCCTGAAATCTCTGAATGATGATCTCTAGGAAAATCAATGAAGCTTTGTAATAATCTCTGTATGAGACTATCTCAGAATGCCCTTGGGTGATCTTCCACACCTGTAGACATTGTCCTCTCTGAGGGTTTTCGTCCTCAAAAAGCTTGAATCTTCAAACCAGCTCAACTCTATCCAATTTTTGCCAATAAACAATGAATAATAAAAAATGATCTCTTTTGCCCTTTTTATTCTTCTCCCAATTTCCAATGCCAACTTTTTGAAATTAGGCTGCTTTTTGGAAATAATATTAAAATGTTGATTTTTAATATAATTGGCTTTTAATAAAATATTTCATAAAGTATTATTAAAATAATAATACTTTATTAAAAGTCGCTTTATTTCCCTTATAACGCCAAATTATAAAGTTACTTTATTAAATGTCACTTTATAACATTAAATTATAAAGTCACTTTAATAATAAATATTATTAAAGGAATTTGACTTTAATAATTTAATTTAATTGCCAACTTTCAATAATAATCTAACAATAATCCCTGAGAGTGACCCAAACACAATTTTCAACTGCTGGCATGGTGACCACTGATCTTGGTATAACTTACTGTAAATAGTAAGTACATGAACACTGTAATCTAGAACTACCTCTATAAGGCCTATCAACCAAAATACTGAAACACTAAGCTGTATACGTTGGAATGGATACCCAAGCCTGCTAATGACCTCAAATACCCTCCAAAGGTCCCCCTAAACATCCCATTAGCCTACGCGGACCAAAGTCGTAGGCTAACCCTGCAAAGATACGGATCCTGAAAAAAGGGGACATTAAAATTTGAGCGTTAACATCTCTTTTATAGGCGCCTTGCTTTGGGCCCTCTCTTTTATTTTATTTTGCTTTTTTTACCTCAAAATATTTAAAAATAATTTTAAATTACATTCAAAGACCCCTTTTGAATTACATTTTGAATAAAGTGTTAAAAGAACTTTTTAAACATTATATAGGATCTAAAATAATATTTAAGTGGCCCTTTTTGAAAATGAAGTGATTGTGCTCACTTAAAAAAATATTATTTTTATTTCCCTTGCTTTATCCTCTAGCCTATGGGATAAGGGTATAGGCTAGAGGTTTTCTTCATGGATCTAATCTTGAAAAGGGGACATGACATAGTATGTGTATATATAATTCACCAAGATATGTGGTTAGGGTATAAGGATGGCTCCTTGCTAATGTACTCAGTTTTCTTGGCACAATGCTTTCTATGTAATCTCAAATTTTCTTTACCAACATTTGGGCATTGTTGCATACGATGGATCATGATGTATTCTTCATTATTTCTTTATTTGCATTGCAAAGAACAATTGGGTGATAAATGCATGGTAGTTATATTTAGGGTAGAGTGGTGAATAAGTGCATACATAGATAAAGTAAAAAAAGTACATTGGATATCAAGGTGGCATCTTTTGTTCTTTGAAAAAGTTTCAATGAAGAATATTTGTCACACTGTTAGAAGGATTGTCATTGATGTCAAACAAAGAACTTGATTTAATTTGGATGAAATAGATCAAAATAAAGAATGCATTTACAGATCGGATTTAGAGCCACAATTTAATGAATAAATCGAATGGACATCATTTACAGATTGAAATAAGAGTCCAGATCAATGATCACAATTAAATCTACAGGGCGAAGTCTTCAAGAAGCTCACAATTAATCTACAGATCAGAATCTTTAAGAAAGCACATTGTCTATGTCAAACAAAGTCTTTTTTAATACGTTGGCTGCAAATAAATTAAAAGAACTTGGTTAGAAGTCTTAAAGAGACTAATACGTATTAAGCATCATAACTAACCATATTAGTCAAAAGGTGCGATCAGAGAAGAGACGTGTTTTGCTTGCTGGACGCGTCTTTAAGAAATGTGTTTTGTAATTAAAGAGCTTTACCAAAATCGTGCTTTAGAGTCTTTATGGAATTGTTTATGAAAAGACGTTTTTCTTTGAACAGGTGCAAATAAATGAAAGCACGTTTAAATGAAACGGAGTTTGGGATTGGAAAGACGTGGCATTAAATTAAGAGAGGTGCAAACCAACAAAAGGGTGTATCAATCTGTATAAAGGGACGTGTCTCAAAAGATGTGTTTTTCAGAAGCAATCAAGTGTCGATCATGGAGAGACGCGTTGGGTGATCAAGGACGTCTTTCATCAAAAAGGCGTGTTTCATATCATGCTCGAGTAAAGGAACACGTCTCTTAAGATTTAAAATATGCATACGTCTTTTTCTAAAAGACACAAATAATAATTTTAAGAGAATACGATTACCTCTAAATGGAGATTTAGGGAGAATTCAATTCTGTGTGTAAACAGAAAAATAATTAAATAAAGGAGAAATTGATTTGCAAAGAGGCATATCTAAAAGGGTGTGACTGAAAGATGAAGAGGCAAAAGGTGTGATTATCAATAGTTGCAATCCTTGAGCAATTTATATATTTGACATCCCATTCAAGGCTGTAAGTGTGGTTGTTTTTGAAGATTAGCAGATTAGTCTAAGATTCCCATCTCCTTGTGTGGGCTTAGAGTGATATCATTTATCACATAAAGCAGATTGGAGAGTTGGGTTTGTGCAGATCAGATTGAAGGCAGTCTTACATCCATCAAGTCAAGGTTTGATACTTTGCACTAGGGGTAGGTGCTCCTTGTAGGTAGGTGCCTACTAAATTTGTAAAGGTCTAGGTGTTCCTTGTAGGTTACACTCTACTAAATCATCCTTTTGTAAATCTGTAGGTTGGTGCCTACTTTGAAAAATATTATTTCAATCAAGTTGTGTCAACTTGGGGAAATTGATTCATATCAAAAAGTTGATTGTAATAAGTTTGAAAATGATTAAGAAATAAAAGTTTGTGAAATTGATTTATTGATTCACCCCCCCCTCTCAGTAAATCTTTTGTGCTCTTCACACACAAACATTGAGAATCATCTTGATTCTTAACTTTGTGTGTGATAACATAAAAATATTCATTAAATGAGGTATCAGCTTGGTTCTAATCCAATATGTTGGAAATTGTACATAATTTATTTATTTTTATATTAGTATTCTTTGTGTGTTATCCCAATCTAGTATTTGCCCTCAATTGAGGAAGTGAAAACTACTCTCAACCATGGTAATCATACTTTACAATTCTTGGTTAATACATGTGAATTTGAGTTTGAAACAAACCAAATGTGCCAATTTGGTTCAACTCAGAATTTCTCATCAAGTTTGGACAACTATGGGCCAAATCCAATAATTGCATTGATACGAATACATGACTATGAATGTCACATATGATTACAAGATGGACAAGAAACAATGCCAAATATGTAGTTGGTCAGTACTTGCGAATTTGAGTCTTGGCAAGTACTTGTGAACTTGAGTTTGAATAACCATATGTGTAAATTAATATTTTGGCTTGATTTGCAAGTCTATAACATGTAAGTTTAATAACTATTTTTTTTAGTCTTTAAAGTTTCAACTTTCAATTTTCAGTTTCATTTATAGTTTTTTTTTTTAGTAAGGTAAAATTTTTTTTTGGACCATTTCTCGATTTATGCGTGTCATCCTTGCGCAGGGGCCATGCTAATCTTCTCTGTATTGTTCCAATTTTATCAGATGTCTCCGAAGAGACTATTTATAGTTTTTTACTTTTTTTTCAAATTTTTTTTTTTTATAATGTAAAACTTTAACTATTAATTTGTCTTCATAGGTTGGTAGTTCATTCGCATCTGAAAGGAATTGGAGCACATATTATTTCATCCACTCAATAAATTGAAATAGATTGCACTCAAAAAGAGTAGAGAACTTAGTATATGTGCATTCCAACTTGTGTCTCCTTTCGCAAAATAATGACTTCAAGGAAGGGGACATGAAGTTGTGGGATATAGAGTTAGAGCAAATTGACTTGGATGCTTCCACTTCCCAACATATTGCATTTGAGGAGTTTGAAAGCCAAAACACTTTTAGTGCAAGTGGCAGTGGGATTGACATTGCTTGTGGTTCATCTAATGTTCCTACATCATCTAATGTCAACGATAATGATGATGTTGGTGATTTAGAAAATCCATTTTGATGATTAAAAGATTAAATTAATTGTTGAACTTGATATTATTATTTTAATATTGGAATGATGAATATTTATCATGCATGTTTTAAATGGCATTCAATTTTGTGGTTGTTTTGTTGTTTATATGTTGCTATGTGATATTCAAATCTTACTTCATGCTTCTAGGCTATATATATTTATGATCTTCACATGGTTTTTGTACAGATGAACCCAAATCCAAACTTTTTTTAGCAAAATCACAAACCTGAACTAAGATCCATACCAAAACTGACAACTTAGCTAATATGTGGTAAGACAACCTTTTAAGTGTTGCAACTTCCCTTTGTATGCTGCAGTAGTATTTAATAAGCCTTAATAGGCTGCAATGGGAATGACGTAAGGCTATAATGCCTTTCTTAATGTATCAACCCCTTCCTTAATTAGCCACAAATGAGTACAACTGTAAGAGACCAGGTGTCTCTCAACCCAATCACTGGCCAATAATACTGAGGTTTTGTTTTGTTTTCTGAACTTTTGATTTTTTGGTATTTTTGCACTAAAAGAAGAATTTGCGATTTTGCAAGAATAAGATTGGAAAATTTAAATAAAATAATAGATGCATAAAAACTATAGAACATAGATCGAATCTTGTTGCCAGGTAATTTATAAATCCTCCTAGATGATTACAACTGCAATATTTAAGCATTCAGACAAAAAGGAAACCATTTTATTAAAAACTTGGTTAAGCTTGCAGGCGCCAGGAGACACTGAAATGGTACGGCTGAAAGATATGAAGCAATCTCCCACCTCGAAATTGATGAAATATCTCCAGAAACCCTAGGCGTCCATGTTGCAAAAGGCAGAAGACCAAAAGTGAAAGCGTATTCTCCAATTGAAGAAGTACGACCCTTGCTGGTACAGAAAAGTACAGCCCAGCCAGCAGCAATAAATATAGTACGGCTTCTAAAAGAAAGTGCCAGAACACTGTGAATAGATCTCATATAAGTCGCCACCAATAACTGATAAATAATCTTATTCAAACCCTTCCTGAATCGATTCAATAAGCACAACTGCAACTTCTGTATGAAGTCACCATGTTTGACAATCTTCAACTGGTATTTCATAGTCTTAGTATGTCAGATCTTGAAGAGGGAACGTTCCTCAAAACCTGTTGATCTGTAGAAACCCTGGTTTCACAAACCCCAATGCTCTCAGAGAGAAAAAGACAAATTTGAATAATCATAACATAATGAGTTCGATTTGTCTTGGCAGTATATATACCTCTTTTCATGAATTCGACCCAAGGCATCTTTTAATAATCATTTAAATAAATGATTGATTTCGCCCTTTTTGACTTAGGACAATTATTTAATAAATGGAGTCCCCTTTTGATTAATAATTAAATGCTCATTTAATTATTATTTTAACTCTTTTATAAAGTATTAAATACTTTATAATTCGCCACTTAATAATTTTAATATTTCATTAAAGTGACTTTATATTATAAAGTCAAATTAATAAACCTTTTAATTAAAATATTAAATGCCCAAGTAAACATTGTTTGTTCATCGGATCATTGAACGGGGTCGAAACTGAGCTGATCAACTGAACCAGGTGCCTTGCTAAAAATAGTAACTCCTGCCTGCCTGACTTACTATAAATAGTAAGTATCTGTAAATCACTCTGGAAACGTCTGCTAAGGCCCAAACCTGAATCAACTGAAGGAGTAATGTTCCTGAACATCGGATAACTGCCTCAAGTGATCCTCTACGCACATCTGTCAGCCTACGAGGATCAGAATGATAGGCTAACCTCTAATCCAGCTATACTGACTAGGAAGGGGACATTACAGTCCGCCCTCCCTGAAATTGCTTGTCCTCAAGCAATTTCAACTCCGGATGCTGTAAAATCTCCTTGGACTCCCATGTAGCATCCTCAACTGGTAAATCTCTCCACTTGATCAGATATTCCCTGATCACTCACCTCCGAAGATGTCTCTCTCTCATCTCGAGGATGGTCTCAGGTACTAATATCAATTTCCCCTCATCATCAAGGGGTGGTAGAACTGGAGAGGGTATCACATGCTGACCCAATGCCTTCTTCAGGCGAGAAACGTGAAACACGTTGTGAACCCTGCTATCTGCTGGTAAGTCCAACTCATATGCAACCTCGCCCACTTATCTGATAACCCGAAATGGAACATAGTAACGAGGTTTCAATTTCTCTGCCCCACTCTTCCGCAGAGTAGACTGACGATATGGCTGTAGCATGAGATACACCATGTCACCCACTGCAAAAGAACGCTCAACCCTCTTCTGATCGGCATACTGCTTCTGCTGATTCTGTGCCCACTGGATATTGTCTCTGAGAGACCTCAAAATGTCCTGTTGACTCTGCATCATATCTCCTGCGCTAGGCACTCTGCTATCACTCAATATCAAATCCAAAAGGTTGGGCGCCTCATACTCGTACAATGCCATGAAGGGCGTCATCTGTATAGTCATGTGGCGAGTAGAGTTATAACAATACTCACAAAGGTATATCCACCTCACCCAAGCTCTCTGCTGTCCAGCTATGTAATTGCGCAGATAACCTTCCACCCACTTATTGACAATTTCCGTCTATCCATTTGTCTGTGGATGGTAGCTGGTACTCGGTGTCCATTCGGTCCCACAGAGCCTGAACAACTGCTGCCAAAAGTTGTTCATGAACCGACTGTCTCTATCGCTGACTATCGTCCGAGGAAACCCATGTATCCGGAATACCTCTCTGAAGAAGAGCTCTGCAGTCTGCGATGCCGTGAATGTAGTAGTGATCGGAAATAAGTGCGCATATTTGGTCAGCCGATCAACAACTACGTAAATGCAATCTTTACCTTGGGCTTTCGGCAAACCCATGATAAAGTCCATTAATAAACACTCCCACTTCCTGTCAGGTATCGAAAGTGGCTGAAGCAATCCAGCAGGATATGTGTGTTCCTGCTTGTTCTGCTGGCAAACAGAACACTCCCGAACATACTGAAGAACATTAGTCTTTAGCCCTTTCCAAGTAAACCGTTGTCGAACCAGCTTATATGTTTTGAAGTACCCGGGATGGCCTGCCATAGGAAGATCATGAAAGGCTCTCAGAATTGTACCCCTCAACTCTGAATCAGGAATCAGAAAAATCCGCCCCTTGTAAATGATCAAGTCATTCACAATGGTGTACCTGGTATCCTGCTCTTCCCATCAACAATGTTAGAAGCCCATGGGTTCTTAACATACTTAGTAATGATCCTGTGCCTCCAATCCTCGGAAATATGTGCCATAGCATTCAACTGAGGTCTGCGAGATAAGGCATCAGCTACAACATTCTGCTTTCCCTTAATGAAAGTGATATCAAAGTCATACCACTGCAGTTTGCTGACCCATTTTTGTTGTCTCTCATATAGGTCTCGCTGTCCAAGGAAGTGTTTCAGGCTGTTGTGGTCTGTACGCACACTGAACTTGCTGCCTACCAAGTACTGTCTGAACTTAGCCAGAGCATTCATAATGGCTAACATTTCCTTGTCATAAATACTATAAAACTTCTCAGGACCCTTGAGCTTCCTGCTCTCAAAAGCAATAGGGTGCCTCTCCTGCATCAAAACAATACCAATGCCCTCTCCTAAAGCATCGCAAAACAGATCAAACGACTTCGTAAAGTCAGGTAATGCTAACACTGGACACGAAGTCATGATCACCTTAAACCTGTCAAAGCACTCCTGAGCCTGTGGTGACCAAGTAAAAGCCCCTTTCTTTGTCAAATCAGTAAGGGGTGTGGCGTGACATGAGAACCCACTAACAAATCTCCTGTAAAAAGCACACAACCCAATGAATCCTCTGAGCTGCGTAAGGTTCTTAGGTACTGGCCACTCAACTATAGCTCGGACCTTCTTAGGGTCCATACTAACTCCCTTGGCACTAATGATGTGCCCAAGATACAACAACTCCGCCATGCCTAGCTCACACTTGGATTCCTTGGCATAAAAGGACTCCTCAGCCAAGATACCCAAAACTTTATCCAAGTGAGCTAAATGCTCCTCCCATGACCTACTGTACACCAAGATGTCATTGAAGAAAACCAATTCAAATCTCCGCAACTGAGAACCGAAGACCCTGTTCATGGTAGCCTGAAAGGTGGCAGGTGCATTGGTTAGACCGAAAGGCATAACCAAGAACTCGAAGTGACCGCAATGGCATCTGAAGGCGGTTTTCTCTGTGTCCTGCTCCCTCATCTGAATTTGATGGTACCCAGATCTCAAGTCAATCTTCGTGAAGAAGATAGCACCGTGCAGCTCATCAATCAACTCATTGATGCGAGGTATCGGGCATCTGTTCTTAATTGTCCTCTTATTGAGCTGGCGGTAATCTATGCGCATCCAAAGCGATCCATTCTTCTTCTTCACCAATACAACCGATGAAGCAAAGGGTGACTTGCTAGGTCTAATATGCCCCATAGCCAATAACTCATTGATGGTCTTCTCTATCTCGTCCTTGAGCCGTTTCAGATGCTTGTAGGGTGTAATCATAATGGGCTTTGCGCCCTCCTCACCCTCGATGATATGCTCAGCGCCTCTGTCTGGAGGTCTGCCAGGTGGAATCTCGCTAAACACTTTAGAGTGTTTAGTCCTCAGTATCTGAATGTCTGGATGGTACTCACCTTTCTGCTGGTCCTGCTATGCTGGCAATATCATACACTCCGCAGCCCAATCAACCATATCGTGACGAATGAGTCTCTCCATCCGCCTGTACGATACCATCCTCAGATTACTATCTCTGATGGCTTTGATGACATGAGGTTTCCCATTTACCCTGAACTTCATCTCCATGTCCCATAGATTGAGTGTGAACTCACCCAAATCGTGAAGCCAAGCCATCCCTAACACCACATCAGTATCTCCCATATTAACAACATAGAATTCAGTCTTGAATTCATAGTTGTTCAGCCGCATCGGAAGATCTGTAATTTTCCTATCACATTTGAGAGTGTACCCATCAACCACCTTGACTCGAATACCCTCAAATTCCTCTGTCTGTATACCTCGTCTCTCTACCAACCGTGCATCTATGAAGTTATGAGTAGCACCAGTGTCGAGCAGAGTGATTACCTTCTAACCTGCTAGGAGCCCACGAAGTCTAAAAGACCCATCTCTCTGAAGACTAGTCAAATGTGCCTCCTGTAGCTTCCTTCCTCCTTCATTTTCACCGTCATTTTCAGACCTTTCATTGTTTGAATGTTCGGAATCAGCTTGCTGGTCTGACAGATCAGATTGCTCTTCCCCCTCATAAAACCATTCCATCTGACTATTTTTAACCTTGGGACGAAGAGGGCATATATGCTTTTCATCATAAGGCGCCTTGCACCAAAAACATAATTTTTTCTTCCGTAAATCATTCAGTGTTTCTCTATCAAATGGTGGTGCATTTTGTCTCTTAGGATCGGGTGGATCCCTCTTCCTGTAGAATGGCCTATTTCTGTCAAAAGACCTATTAGGCCTTGTATAGGGTGTCGAACCTGAAGTGAACTTGCTGCGAGGTGCTGCAAGTTCCATACTGCGTGCCTTCCTCATGGCCTCTTGAACAGTAGGAGGATCAAATGCCTTGACCCAACCTCTCATAGGCTCCATCAAACCCTCGATGAAGAGAATCACAAGTCTCCTCTCTAAAATGCTCGTCACCATTACTGCAACCCTCTGAAATTCACCGACATAAGCATCCAAACTACCTAGTTGTCTGAGCTGAGCTAGCTCCCTGAAGTAGAGTTCTGGATCCTTCTTGTCGAAACGCTCTATGAGCCTGCTGGTGAACTCTTGGTAAGTAGTGACTGCATGATGGCCTAGTGTGTACATGCCATGATGCCACCAATCGTGCGCCAACCCATCAAGATGCAATGTAGCAAACTTAATGGCCTCGTCCTCCTGCGTGGGTCTCAGTGATAGACAATTGTCCAACTTCTTGACCCAAGACCTTGCTGAACTCTTATCAGACCCATCAAAGTATGGCAAGGTGATCTTGCTAACTGCATACTGTAAATCCCTGTTCACCTGTGGCTGTGGCTGCTGGTACTAAGGAGCTTTGCGGTCAAATCTACCTCCCCCTCTAGGTTTATGCACATCCATAAACTCATGAAAAGTCAAAGCCTGTCTGATCTCAGGTGCTAATGACAAATACTTGCCATGAAATCTAGTCACACTGCCACTGACATGCCATTGTGTGGTTGAAACTCCTGATGATGACTCTGCTGCTCTGCCTCTGGAGTCGGAGGTGGGGTATCTCTAGATATGAATGTAGGTTGTCCGGGCCTACGCTCATGATAGATAGGTGATGACTGTCACGGTGCTAATACTGAAGGTTGGTCCACGCTTGCAGTCCTGCTCGTCTGCCCTATCGCAATGTAGTGCGGCTGGGATGGAGTATACTGTCTAATAGTGCCCATCAACTGGGACATCATGTCCATCATATTATCGTGCCTGCGCCTAAACTCCTCATCAGTAATATCACCTTCTGCATGTGCTTTCCCCGAATCCCTATGTGTCTCTGCAGGAATCTCACGATCTGCCATTAGTGTTGTAACACTGTTCTCACTGCTATTGGAACTGGATCTGTGAATGCCCAGAACCCCTGATACTGTCTCACCTTTAGGAATCGGTGGACCTGTCCAGTCCTCAACTCTTCCTGTTCCTCTACCCTTACTGTAGAAAATGATATCTCTACTCATGAAAAAGCATCTAAAAAGCAAACTTCTGACTGAAAAAGCAACTGAAAAAGCACAGGATGGCAGGAAAACCTGGCTCTGATACCACTGTAAGAGACCAGGTGTCTCTCAACCCAATCACTGGCCAATAATACTGAGGTTTTGTTTCGTTTTCTGAATTTTTGATTTTTTGGTATTTTTACACTAAAAGAAGAATTTGCAATTTTGCAAGAATAAGACTGGAAAATTTAAATAAAATAATAGATACATAAAAACTATAGAACATAGATTGAATCTTGTTGCCAAGTAATTTATAAATCCTCCCAGATGATTACAATGTTAGCATTTTATTAAAGGCACGGATTGCGTACTGCGGGCGAGAAAGGAGACGAAGTAATTGCGGCTGAAAGGAATGGCGAAGCGATGCCGCACCGGCGTTGAAGCAATAACAAGAGGCCAGGTGAAATGCCAATGCGACAAAGATAACTAAAGTCTCGATGCATATTAGTGATAAATAGGTCAATAACTATCTTCTTTGCTGATCCATCGAAGTGAAATTTGAACCAATCGCGCTTAATGGTACGAAATTTTATGGCGGCGTTATATGTACCTCTTTAGCGGGTGGGCCAAGGCATCTTTTAATAATCATTTAAATAAATGATTGATTTCGCCCTTTTTGACTTAGGACAATTATTTAATAAATGGCATCCCCTTTTGATTAATAATTAAATGCTCATTTAATTATTATTTTAACTCCTCTTTTATAAAGTATTAAATACTTTATAATTCGCCACTTAATAATTTTAATATTTCATTAAAGAGACTTTATATTATAAAGTCAAATTAATAAACCTTTTAATAAATATTAAATGCCCAAGTAAACATTGTTTGTTCATTGGATCATTGAACGGGGTCAAAACTGAGCTGATCAACTGAACCAGGTGCCCTGCTAAAAATAGTAACTCCTGCCTGCCCGACTTACTATAAATAGTAAGTATCTGTAAATCACTCTGCAAACGTCTGCTAAGGCCCAAACCTGAATCAACTGAAGGAGTAATGTTCCCGAACACCAGATAATTGCCTCAAGTGATCCTCTACACACATCTGTCAGCCTACGAGGATGAAAATGATAGGCTAACCTCTAATCGAGCTGTACTGACTAGGAAGGGGACATTACAACAACCCTCTATGGGGTGGTTCAATAGGGTACGATTGGGTATTACCCAACTCAAATAAAATATAATATTAATTTATTTCTTCCACCGTACACACTACACAATAATTTCTAATTTTTCGTACACTTTCACACACAACACAAACAAGTTTATTATTTGCTGGAAAATCCCAAAAAAATTGTACTTGTAAATTCTCGACACCAATAATTGGCATTTAGCTCAATATTTCTATTTCTTCATTAAATGCAAATGTGAATCCTGTTTGAATCCACCGTTGATTTGACTAAGAAGAAATATTTCATCTTTGAAGTGAAAATTACTCGTAGGTTTTTTGTTCTAGGGTTTAAGCTGAACATGTAATCCAAACTTCAAAATCAGAAAATATGAAATGACCAAGATGTCTAATTACCTTTTTTCTCTAACTTTTATATTATGCTTGTGAACTTTCAAGAACTTTTATTTTTAAATTGCATAAAATGACCTTTTTAATTTTTAATTAACTTTGGCCCCTAAAATGTCTTGTTAATGCACAAGGTCATCTTTTAAATAAAATAATTAATTAAACTAAAGTGGTCAGAAAAATAACAATGTAAGACAACGTAAATTTAATTAATTAAAATATTCCCTCTCCGAGGCTCAGAATTAGCCTACGGGAATGAAATAGGCTAAGGGGTCCTTCTTGAACACCTATGTCAAAGAAGGGGACATCACACTAGGTGCCTCCAAACTGAAACAAATGAACACCAAAAGTGAGGTGTTTCAGTTCCAAACTTCCCATGCCTCATACATAATTGGTACGGCCTAGGAAGCAATGGTACGACTCACCTGGGAGGTAGTACGAAATCCTAATGATGCCACACTCATGGTGCGGATGGGAGCAATAGATTACAAGGTTAAATCAATGGAAAATATATATAAATTCATCCTTATACCAACAACTGTGTATGGTATGACTAGGCAAGAGGTATGACTTGCCTAAGGATTGTATGACCAACATTAAAGAATCTCAAAATTGCTCTTCAAACATTGCAAACACCACTAATATACTCCAACAAACAACTACATAATCCTTGCGAATCAAAACACATCAAAACCGTCCATTCTTGCTACAACAATTGGAAACTTCACTTTGTAGCTCATAGGTGATTCTTGGATGAGCTTGCCTTAACTAGCTAGGGGGTTTTGTCCTTGAAACTAGTATTTTTGAGAGGGTTTTCATTCTAAAAAAAAATAGAGATGAACACAGGTTCTCTCAAATGTAGAAGCAAATACCGTATCATGTCTAACCTCAACAATCAGCTCTCAAACTCCTTTTATAACATTCTAGAGGAAATAAAATAATAATTTCCATTTTTCCTCCAAAAACTTTGTTGTCAAATTAAATAGTAATTCATTATGTGGAAAGATCTGCTTGTACTTAGGCATCCCCCTGAAGGCACAACTTAATTTTTTTTTTTTTAATAAATAATTATCCCTTATTTGCCTTTTTAATATTTCCTCCTTACAACAACTTAAGTTATAATTATTCAATAATTTAATAAACCACCCAAGTTGCAGAAAGCATGAAAATGAGAGAAATGTGAATCTTTGACCATACCATAATATCACCAAGGACTTAGGATGGTGAATTGAAGCAACTTGGCGTTTGTCTAAAAATAGCATGCTTCTCCAAGAAGTTTCGAGAGCTCCCAAAAGGATGAAATTGTAATGAGCCTATCTCAATCTGGCTTCAAACACTTCAATTTTCTTCCCTTTGTAATTTTGTCAAACGGTTGGTATGCAAGGTTCTTGCTTACTGATTTGAAGTTTTCAGTTTGATGTTGCTGTTTGAGATGAATGCTAAGATGATTTGAAAGCTTTAAAAGACTTCTACAATGTCTAAGCAAAGATCTAAATGCAATGCAATACTCTTTTTGGATTTTCAAATGCAAATAGATGAAAACTACATGAAGAAAGTGCATCTACAGCCAATTGACATTTTGTCAAACACTTGGCATGCATACTAATAGTCTGAGTATGAATGATATTAAAATGCTCAATTACAACAATATATATAACCAACAACTTACATCTCCTTAATTGAAATGAAATGTCCAATACAATGCTCATATAAAGTGGCCAAGACTCTTGGCATTACAATATTTTTCCAATGTATAATAATGCTGGTAATGATATGTGCCTACAGCTGCAAATGTAAACTATACTAAATGCAATGATAGAAGCTGATAAAAATTCGAAGAACCTGGCCACAAGTAGTGCCTTGGATGATAGATGAAGTAGCAATCAATTACAACTTTAAATGATCTCACTCAAGCCCAAATCGAAGTGCTCAAGCTGCCGCCCCTGTTTTGCTGGTGTGATGCAGATATAATATAATATTGACCTCCAAACATTCTCCAATCACTTCAAGCAATGCCGCCTAGTCTCCAAGGATGAAGCACTTTCACTCTCAAGCCAAATCGAACCAAAGAGAGCCTTCTTCATGCAAAATCGTGGCTCTTTATGCAGACTAATGATGACTGTAATCATATATCAGAATTACTGAGAATTGTAAATGCTGCAAATCAATCCCTTGTCAAGCCAAAATGATGAAGACTTCAATCACCAAAATGTCTCCAAGAAATGCTCCAATTGAACTATGCAAAATTGGCCCTTGGCCACTAATTTTGCCCAGCTGAGATGACTGATGTATCACCTCCTCAATTGCAACCCTTCAAAAGATATTTCACCTCCTCAGTTATGCCAATCTAAGGGAGTTTTTCGTTCCCAAAGACGAAGTTGATATTCTGCAGAAACCCTTGGCTCCACAAGATGCTCATCAAATGCAAATGTCAATAATTGGATCGTGGAGAAGCAAGCCAACACCATCTATTTATTCTTTTTTCCTCAAGGGGTCGACCCCTTCTAGAAGCCTCCAATAAAAGATCATAATATTATATTATATTTACACTTTATTATAAGAATATAAAATATAACTCATAAAGTGCAAATATGATATCTAACACAATATGTTATCCAACAATATGTTTTCTAACACAATGTGTTAACCAACATCCAAGATATCAAAAGAAATAATTATCCAAGCATCCAATGAGCCAACCAACACCTGGGTAACCGTCGAGAGGACCCTCTATCCATGCCTTATTAGCCTACGAGGGCCACTAATAGGCTAATCATGCTAATATGTGAATGTCTAACTAGAAGAGGACATTACAAAAATTGCATTCTGAAAGCATCATGTAGCTTACCAAGGTCACTTGAATTTGCTACCACGAACAAAAACACTGTTTGATCAATCCTATGCTCTCTAAAAAAGTTGTAGTTCTCCCTTACCCACCAATTAGTCTACGGGAAAACTCGGAAAATAGGCTAATGTTCACAAACTGATTATGCTTGAGAAGGGGTTATTATACACAATCCTTAAAGATTGCCTAATCTCTTGGTCTTGACCAGCTTGTGGTCTCTTCCCACCTTTATTGGGGTCTAAGGGCATGAATGTTACATCCCGATATTATAGCTACTATTGTATAGGGCAATTGAATGTAATGTTTGAATCTTGATGATGAATAAAACATGAATGATCTCGTTATTTAATGAATGAGTCCTGTTTAAATGATGGTTTCATTTGATTGTTACTTCTAAATGATTTAGTTTTGATTAAATGTTGCATACAGTTATGGAATAATGTTAATCTAACTTGTGAGATGTTTTTACCTTGTTATGAGCATATGATTGCCGGTATCATGTCGTGATGTGCAGGTACGAAGACTGTACCTCCGGACAGAGGAGAGACATCATTCGGGGAGGAACTTGGTCGGGTAAACAGTAACGAATACCAAATTGAGCATACACACACATACTATTGAATGAGTAAGCCAAGTTTGTTTGTCGAGGCAACGGTAAGTCATCCATAGGCTTGTGTATTGACTATAAGGATTCTGAATTCACTTCTTTATGCTTTAGGGATGAGATTGTTTAGACGTCATAGACTTTCCAAACCATGATCCAAGTATGAATTATGTGAATATTATGTGTTTTGATCAATTAGACACATACATCTATACATACGCATATACAAGTGTATATGTGTACACATTCCGTCTGATATCTGTAGTGGAGATAATATTTAATAATACTGCCTAGCAAAATTACATAAATATCTATGTATTAATGTATATATTAATAATGTGATTATATTATGAATATATATATATACATAAATACATAAATA